>JAHHUM010000159.1:0-157577 GCA_036173005.1 Crenichthys baileyi | reverse complement strand
CGCAGAATAATGTGGAAGGAAATGTCTTTGGAGTTTGAGATGGGATTACAAAAATCCAATTTCTCAAACAAGACATTTGTGTCTTAAATTGTCATAAGTAAAATTACAGAATCATATCGATCGGCAGAAATCTTGTCTGCTCCAACTGTTATTTTTCTGTTTAAACAAATCTTCTTGTTGATCCTTGACTACAAGCCTAATGTGAAACTGTCTCCATTTTCCAGCACCTGTGTTTACCAGAAAATATCTAATTCACTTCTTTGATGGTTACAGATACAAGCAGCCGTTCCTTAAACATTTTACTACTGTAGAGGAAGGAACATGATGCATATCCCCCACAGGAGCAAGACAAATCTCTGTGGTTTGGTCGGTTAAAACGACCAATTAAAATAGATCTCTGAACAAGACTGGGGTTGTAGGTCCAGGAGTACATATTCGTATAAATTTATTAAACAGCCACAAAATTACAACAAACCTTTAAACTGACTACAGAAATAAATGAATACTAGAAATCCAACAAAAAAAAAACAAAAAACGTCCTATGTGGCCACAAGGATAGAAAAAACAAAACAATGACAAAGTAACAATCAGTAAGGCATAAAATAAACACAAACATAGAAAAACAATATAAATACATGTAGATGTCTAATCATACAGAACAACATTTACAAATAAAAATACAGCCTGACTAGACATAATATAAATAACTACCAGATGAAAAGGCCTGGATAAAGTGACAACCAATTTAAACATTTAAAATACAAATAAGCAGTACAAAATGACCACAAAGACACAGATAAAAAGATTAAAATAAAAATGCAAATATGAAGAGACAAAAACAAGTATGAAATCATTACAAAAAAATAAAAGTGATACTGACTTAACAGAAATTGTTGCTCTAATGTTTGATCTGTTTATTTATTTTAATATTGTGGAATAAATTTCGGACTAAATAAGAAAGATTGCAGTTTAAGACAGTTTGTTTATGTGTTGTTTGAAATAAATCTTACGTGGACTAAAGAATTCAAGGTCCCAGAGTTTGGAGAAGGAGAGTGGAGAGGCACAGAAGCCAGTTTCAAGTTTCCATTGTAGCGATTTTTTAACATGTCATCTGCTGGACTTGATCCACTTTGATTTATTGTCAAGTCCAAAGTAATGCCAGATTGTCAAGCAAAATTCATTTCTCATTTTGCTTGAAACACAATCCAGAAATAAAATTAAACACAGATGTATTTACTGCCTTGTAGTTTTTTTTTCTTTGCATATATTACACTAGATCTCACAACATCAACTTAAAGTCCACCTACAGTTTTCTGTTTGATACTAAATAAAGTGGTAAAAAAGAGAAAAGTAGTACTCTTTTAACAGTTAGCAGTAAAAGCTGAGGAATATAATACAATTTAGAGGCAAACAGAGGTTTGATCGAAAAGGCAATATGCTTCACTGAATGTCTAAAAATCAACCCAATGCGTGTGTGTGCCTCTGCAACTGTTATCTGCAAACCAAAAAAACCTAAACTCACATAAGGGGACTGATGTGTAGAGGCAGAACAAAATGCAAATGACTGATGAAATGTATGATGAATCATTGTCAGCTTTGCTAGAATTCTCTGCTATCATCACCATGTTTTCCATATTTGGCCCAATCCCACTTGCAATGTATAACATCTCAGTTTGATCTGAATTCATAATACATCTCTAATCAACTGTTAGAAGTGCTTAAATGAACTGAGAATTAGTTATGCATCATTCAGAGACTTGGGGCTGATTTCCAACTTTTTGACTTGCTGATTCAACCAATTCAACCAATCCTGAATTTCCTTTATGTAATGTAATTAAGTGTGTCCAAATGTTTCTTTTTATGTGCGCTCATTTGTGCTAGAAGCAGCATCCCAACCTGTATAGCATTGCTAACTCTACACAGAAGCTCCTGCGTGCATCACCTATGTGCACCCCTATATGAACTTGTAGATTTTAAAGAGGCTGTCAGCAATGACAGAGTTTTAAAGCTCAAAAGACTGAAACAGAACACATTTGCTGTAAAATGATCAGCCTTCCTGTTATCTGATGAAGTTGGTTCCTTTGAGAATTTGGTGACACATCGCTAAGGTGGGTTTGTATTTATATCCAGTGAGAGACCGCTCCTTTTCATGTCTGAAATAGTCTCATATGAAAAAAATCAAAACTTTGTATGAAATAGCGAAGGGGCAAAATGACCAGGACCAAAAAAAGTTCGCCTTTAAATAGCCTACAGCTTTTGTGCTTTATTTGGCTTTAATTTTACAGTAACCACCCTAGTGATACTGAAAATAGCTAACTTCCTACAGCAGTAAATTCCACAGCAAAGGGCGTCGTCAGCATGACCTAGTGTTCAAGTATGGTGAGGTCACTGACCAGAATCAGAATCAGTTTTATTGACAAGGTTTTACAGACAAACAAGAAATTTGACTCCGGTACACTTTGCTCTCAATAATAAATAATGTCTTTTTTAAATGTACATATATACACAATTGACTTTACAATGGAATATAACGTGAGATCAGTCCAAGTATGCATGGTGTTCTGAAACTCTGACTGTCAAGTGTTCTTTAGAGAAACAGCTTGGGGGAAGAAACTGTCCCTGTGGCGGCTTGTTTTAGCAGACAGCGCTCTGTAGCGCCGACCTGAAGGTAAAAGCCTAAACAGTTTGTGTGCAGGGTGTGTGGGGTCTGCAGAGATTTTAGCTGCCCTTTTCCTGACCTTAGACATGAATAAGTCCTGGATAGAGGGAAAGTCAGCCCTGATTATCCTATCTGCAGACCTGATTGTTCTTTGCAGTCTGAACTTGTACTGTTATATGGATGACCCAAACCACACTGAGATGGACGAAGATAGAACTGACCGAATTATGGCAGTGTAAAAGATGACCAGTTGCTCCTGTGAAAGGTTGTACTTCTTGAGTTGCCTCAGGAAGGACAGTCTCTGCTGGGCCTTCTTCCGAACATTGTCTATGTGTGAGGACCATCTCAGGTCTTGAGAAATGGTGGTCATAGGAAGTGGACCACAGTAGATACAGTGTTGTTGAGGATGGTGAGGTTGGTATGTGAGGGTGGTGTTCTCAGAAAGTCCCTCATCATCGCCACAGTCTTGAGTAGGTTAAGTTCCAGGTGCTTCTGACTACACCAGTGTACCAGCCGATCCATCTCCTGTCTGTATGCAGACTCATCACTGACCTGGATCAGTCCAATAACAGTGGTGTCATCTGCAAACTTCAGGAGTTTCACAGATGGGTCCCCTCAGGTGCAACCATTTATGTAGAGGGAGAAGAGGAGTGGGGAGAGAACACACCTCAGGGGGGCACCGGTGCTGCAGGTTCTTGTGCGGGAGAAGATGCTGCCCAGCCTCACCTGCTGCTGCCGGTCCTGCAGGAAGCTAGGGATTCACTGATAGGTGGAGGCTGGGACTTTGAGCTGGATGAGCTTCTGGTGGAGGATGTCTGGGTTGATGGTGTTGAAGGCCGAGCTGAAGTCCATTTACAGAATCCAGGCATACATCCCTGGGTGGTTGAGCTGTTGCAGGATGAAGTATAGTCCCAAGTTGACTGTACATCTGCCGACCTGTTTGCCTGGTAGGCAAACTTCAGGGGGTCCAAGAGGGGGCCTGTGATGTCCTTCTGGTGCTTCAACACCAGTCGGTCAAAGGATTTTATGACCACAGACGTTAGGCCAACTGGCAGTTTAATCTTGTGATGGTGGGTTTCTTGGGTACTGAAATGATGGTGGAGCATTTAAAGCAGGAGGGAACCTTACACAGCTCTAGTGACTTGTTGAAGATCTCAGTGAAGATGGGCGCCAGTTGGTTGGCGCAGGCTCTCAGGCATGATGGGGAGACATTATCAGGTCATGAGGCCCTCTTTTTCAGGCCCTGAAAGAGCCTATTTACATCTTCCTGTGAGATCCTAAGTGCAGGCAGGGGGTCTGAAGGTAGGGGGGTGGTGACAAGAATTTGTGTCTGAATGGGATGTAGAGGAGTTGGGTTGAGGTGTGAACTGCTGCTTTTCATACCTGCAGTAGAAGCCATTCAGTTGATAGCCAGGTGAGGATTCTGCTCAGAGTTGAGGGAAGGTCTCCTGTAGGCAGTCAGATTTTTCAAACCAATTCAAACAGCAGAAGAGTCTCCATAGGAGAAGCTTTTCTTTATCTTTTAACTGTAGCTTCTTTTCACTGCTTTGATCTCCTTGGCCAGTTTGTTCCTGGCCTGCCTATACAGGGCCCCGCCCCCACTGCTGTGAGCCTCTTCTTTATCCCTGCACAGCTGCCTCAGATAAGAAGTGAACCAAGGTTTATTGCTATTGATCACATATAGACTGGATTTTAGATTGTCTTAGACAGGCCATTCAGGCTACAAACTGGCTTATTCTGGTCACCTGCTGATTTCTTTGTGTATATCTACTGATACTGTCACTAACTCCTACTTTCCTGTTTCCCACATATTTCTCTGTAAAATCATACTTTTTATTGTTTTATGAAGCAGATGTACTCCTGCTCAACGCTAAACTAGAATATGTTTAGGAACTAGCACTTGCACAAGGACAAACACCTAACTACTAATCATGATTCATACTTTATCATTCTTAACCAAAATCATCCACAATGTTTAGATTTTTGAAAAAGTTATGAAATTGTTAGGTTACTAGCCCTTAATAATTAGAATTAATCATTAAATAAATAAATAATAGTAATTACCAAAATTGCCAAAACGTACTCGTACTCGTCGTCTTCCGCTTTATCCGGGACCGGGTCGCGGGGGCAGCAGACTCAGCAGAGACACACAGACGTCCCTCTCCCCAGACACCTCCTCCAGCTCCTCCGTGGGGAGCCCAAGGCGTTCCCAGGCCAGCCGAGAGACATAGTCCCTCCAGCGTGTCCTGGGCCGTGTCCTGGGCCTCCTCCCGGTGGGACGTGCCTGGAACACCTCCCGAGGAAGGCGTCCAGGAGGCATCCGGTATAGATGCCCGAGCCACCTCAACTGGCTCCTCTCGATGTGGAGGAGCAGCGGCTCTACTCCGAGCCCCTCCCGAATGGCCGAGCTCCTCACCCTATCTCTAAGGGAGTGCCCGGCCACCCTACGGAGGAAGCTCATTTCAGCCGCTTGTATCCGGGATCTCGTTCTTTCGGTCATTCTTTCGGTCATGACCCAAAGTTCATGGCCATAGGTGAGGGTAGGAACGTAGACCGACTGGTAAATTGAGAGCTTCGCTTTTCGGCTCAGCTCTCTCTTCACCACAACGGACCAGCACAGCGCCCCCATTACTGCGGCAGCCGCACTGATCCGTCTGTCGATCTCCCGCTCCATTCTTCCCTCACTCGTGAACAAGACCCCGAGATACTTGAACTCCTCCACTTGAGGCCCCTCCTTGAACCGCCACCTTAACGTGGTGGAGGGGTTTGAGTGTTCAAATGATCCCAGAGGCTATGTTGTCTGGGGCTTAAATGCCCCCGGTAGGGTCTCCCATGGCAAACAGGCTCTAGGTGATGGGTCAGACAAAGAGCGGTTCAAGAATCCTTCATGAGGACAAATATATCGAGGCACGTGACGTCGCCTGGTACGGCGGAGCCGGGGTCCCACCCTGGAGCCATGCCTGGGGTCGTGACTCGTCGGAGAGTGCCTGGTGGCCGGGTTGCTCCTCGCGGGACCCAGCCGGGACAAGCCCGAACGAGAGACGGGAGGCCATTCCCCAGTGGGCCCACCACCTGCAGGGGGAACCGTGAAGGACCGGTGCAAAGAGGATTGGGTGGCGGACGAAGGTGGAGACCTCAGCGGCCCGATCCCCGGATGCTTAGGCTGGCTCTAGGGACGTGGAATGTTACCTCGCTGGGGGGGGAGGAGCCTGAGCTTGTGCGGGAGGTCGAGAGATATCGACTAGAAATAGTCGGGCTCGCCTCCACGCACAGCGTGGGCTCTGGAACCCATCTCCACGTAACTGTATTATTAGACAGTTAACCAAAAAGGGATGAATCGAGCGCGGGCCTTCAGACAGCAAATAACTTTTACACAAAAATAACCAAAAACACTTGGAAGATTAATCAATGGATGTGAGCTCTGGATCAAATGAAAAATTTGAGGAACCATGATGAATATCAATACCAGAAATTTATGGGTGAATGGGAAAACATTGGATCAAATGAGAATATGAGAGACAACAATGAACATTAATGGATATATGTGTGTGCGGGTCTTTCCCCAGTAGCATTCGGCTAGTAAGCAACCCACATCCATGCTAACTTAGCAATTTGCAAGCACACAACGTGGCTAGGCATTGGCTTGGTTAACTAGCTGTTTGCGAACAATAGAATGAAACCACACGTTGGGGCGGAGCAGTGCAAAATAAGCAGTGCCCAAAGCATAGACCTGTTGTATTATACCAAAATATAACTTCAGACGTTGAACTCAATGGCTGGAACCTGGCTGGAACCTGGAACCCAGGTTTACTTTAAAGACACAGTGGAAACCAGCAACATTCAATAGTATCTGCAGGGGAATGTTCAGTCTGAACACAAACAGTCCAAAAACACACCAAAATAGAAAATATTCTCAATTTAAGTTTTTAACTCTTCCCAGACACATAAGCCTTACTTGAAGAATGTGTTCTTGTTAGCAGGATCAATGTCATCCCGTCTGGAATGGTAGCTCTGGCCTGCACAAAAACACATCCATCTTCTTGGTCCAGAGAACTACAAACTGGGATTGCAAACAACTAAAACCAGTTTTTCGGCTGGGATAAGTAATGTGAGTAAGAGCTTGCCTATACACAGACAGCTATATCTTAACACTTTGTTAAGCTTCTTCTTCGAAAGTAAAAAGAGGAAAAGTTCCCTTACCAGTTAGTTAAGAAATAGCCACTCATGGAGAATGCTTCCTGTGGCCAGAGAAAAATAGGTGTAGTAGCTCTGGAGTAGGTCTGTGCTGTCAGCGGAATCCCAGAACTGCAATGAATGCTGCGAGGTGTAGTCTTGTCAGCCTTCTTTCTGGTAGTGATGGCCCAACACACCAGGTGTGGATGTTGATGTGCACACACAGCTGAGAGGAGGAAGTGTAGCAGCATCAGTGGAAAACATTTGGGATTTTCTTTGTGCCGTCATCTTTCCATTATCATACATGTACGTAAAACTGAAAATCTCAGCAACAGTGTGGCTCTAAGCTTGCCTGAATGGGGCAAAAGAAGAGGTAGTAGTAAATACAGAAAGTCTTAGTCATTGAAAGTGATTTTGTGAACTTTGTGGACTCATTCTGCCATCTGAAAACATTCACAAGGAAATATGTGGCTTTTGAGAGCTTTATTTAGAATTTAGATACATTGGCCTGCTACCAAGGAAGAAAAAGTAAAAAGTTGCAACCTGTACATTTGAACTGTACGGAGCCCAGCAAGTGTCAGTGGGTAAAAAAAAACATAAAGCCGGTGGAAATCCATGCTCACGCTTTACTAAACTGTGCTCTTGGTTTTGCAATCTGTGTGCATGGATTACTAATGTGTTCTCAGTTTCTACAATCTGTCTGCAAGGTTCGATAAACTGTGTGCTCCGTGACATCTGTCAAGAGTTTGGACGCATGGACCACACCTGCGAGGTAAGTTCAGTGGATCCGTTGTCATAGATAAACTTAAACCACTGCCATGTTTTCATCAGCACACTTCACTGCTTGTAATATGAATTTATTTTTGTTACACTAAGGCGTCCGAACACGTCCAAACCTTTGACAGATGTCACTGAGTAATTTGCGCACACAGATTGCAAAACTGAACGCACACTTTTTCAAATCTTGCAGATGGATTGCTGAAATTGAGCACGCAGTTTAGTAAGGCGTGACCATGAATTTCCACCATTTTTTTTATTTTTTATTTTTTACCCGCTGATACTTGCCGGGCTATGTAGAACTGTGATAATGACACATCCGGCAAAAAAACTGACTGTGATGTATTTGACACAGGGAGACAGAACCAGACTTATTTGCTGGTCAAAATGTGTTTTTTATCTGGCAATCGTTGTGAGGGAATTGAACTTTTATGTGTTTCATATGTTGCATATGTGTTTATGAGCATGAAAAAAAGAATATCATCCAAGAAAATACACCAGTTAATTAGATTTTAGTTAATTACAACAACCATGGGACTATTATTATTTTAGATCTTCTTTTCCTCATTTTCTTCTCTATCTTCCCACCTTTTTCTCTTTATTTCCTCCTCTCCACTGATGAACTGCAGCTCTGTAGGTTTCCATAGCACCCGGGAGGAAAAAAGTCAACCCACACAGTCTCCTGCCTACCACCTTTTCTATTCCTCTCTCTCTCTCTCTCTCTTTATCTCTCTCTCTCTCTCTCATTCTGCTATTGTCTTTCCTCTTGCATTCTCATTTTCTCAGTTCATGCAGCTTACTGCTGCTGTCCTTAGCATAGCATCATTATTATTTCTCAAACCTATTTTCTTTGCTTGTGAAGTTTCATTTATGTGTGTTTACCTGGATGTGTGCAGATTTTTAGTTGCTTGATTACAAATATGGAGATATGTTCCGACCAACGTGACAACTCAGCTTCTCTGTCCGCCCCCACATACACATACACATATACACACTACACAGGATGCCCATGGGCACTCTCACAAAGCTCCAGGGTGGGATCAGACTGAAGCATGCCAGGCTCTTCAGCGGTGTTCATTGTCCACAAACACACGCACTGTACATCTCTGACAGTTTTTGGCTTCTGAAATTTCTTTAGGACTCTGCGTCTGCAGAAATTTGTACAGAGGCATTCTTGGAAGTACATGTGTGTCATAGTTTTTGTGTTTGCATGAATTGTAAAGAGACAGGGTGACTCATCTTAGTGTCTTCTCAACCATTAGCCAGTTAAATGCAATGGTTTCTAATGATAGTTTCCTAAACCCAAACAGTGTAGGCTCTAGTACTGATCTGCTTTGCCTCAGTAAGTTCATGCATAATCAGCCTCCTACTGCTTGACATTTTATTAATGTTAATTGCAAAAAATGTAGAAAAGAAGCTAGTTTGTTTTATTCAGTATACAGGCTGTTGTTACATTCTCTCTATTGTGCTTGCATGGCTATTCAGATCTTCACCTTTCACCTGTAGATAAAAAACTAGTTTTTCTTTGGTTAATTCAGTGCTCTTGCTTAGCATGGCCCAACCAGGAGGACCGATCTGCTTACATAAACATAGTTGTAAGAATTTCTATGTAAGAGCCAGCCTACAAGTAAATTCACTTCCGAGATTTATAAATAGGACGTTTTAAAAAATTCAGAATTCAAATGATGCTGTCACTCTCGTCCCTCACTTGTCCTGTATGCTGGTTTGTTAAAAAGAAAACATATATTTTACATGGATGGAAATTAAGGAAAGTTTGTTGGATATGAAATCCTCTTACACCTTTGAAGCATATATCACTTTAGATTCTGAATAGTCCATGTGTACGGGGATCAAACATATGAAATTCACAGTGTTTTGCTGGCTTAGAAAGAGGCTCATTACTTTTAAAGTAATATCAATGTCTCAGTTATATATATTTATTTTTTCTCATTTTAGCTTCAACTAACCATTTGGAATCCAACTTTCAGTGCTTTATGAGTGCCCCCAAGTCGTCAGACAATTATGAGTCAAATCAGAAACAAAGGGCAAACTATCAGTTCCATTCTCAATTTCAATTTTCTGACCTGCCGAGGTGAGGGAATTATCAAACAGAGACTACAGCTTAGAATTTGATTTAATGACATTATTATAGGATACTCGCTGTAATGTTTAAGTTGCAGTTGCGTCGATTCTGTAGCAGCAGTGCACAAGCACAGTATAAATGGTGTGTGAGAGATGCACCACTCATGTGAAATTTTGTAATAAGTTTTTGTACTCTACATTGTCACTTGCATAGTAAGCAGAAGTGTATTTCAATCAAAAATGGAAATTTTTGATTGAACATGAACTTTTTTTGTGCTGAAGTCGATTCAGTTTATTTTTGGTATACGATGTGGGTAAATGGAAACATGACCTAACAGACTATTTGGTTGATTAAAAATCATTCTACTTGTCTTTAGGTAAATCAGCTTAACTGGACAAAATCTTTAACAATAAGGCCCAGCCATTGCACCCACAGAGATGAAAAACAGGATAAGAAATTATATTTTGAGTATGTTTGTGTTCTGAGCAGGAATTCTTAATACTGCAAACCACAACAAAAAATAAAAAGCTGTGTTTGGAGGATTGCACAGCGAGTAATATAATAATCAGTCATGAGATTGGAACACAAATGGCAGCTGCAGACTAGGTCTGATAGTGACATAGTTCTTACACCCTTTACATTATAGCCACTGTTTGTTGTCATGGAAACCATGCAATCTTCTTGCAGTAAATATGATGTCAGCGCTTCATTTAGGCTGAGCCGGAAGTAACAAAAATTATATCGTGAACGCGATGAAAAAGCTGAAGTGGTAAAAACGAGGCCGCTAAAATCAAGGCATTGAATGAAAACAGGCAATGTTAAATTTGATAACCTTAATATTTATAACAATAATATTTACCATGTTATCATTTTAATGACCTCCATATTCATAATATTACATATTACTATCCGTAAAGTAATATTATATTAATCACATGCTGGTTTTTACGGCACTCAGTTTTACCATGTTCAGTATTTCACACCTTTAATTCATTCTAAGTTAATTTTTGTTACTTTGAACCCTCATACTGAATACCATGTTTCCTTTACCTTAAAGTATGTAGTGGACTACCATGTGTCTTGCTTTTTTTTGGTGTTTTAGTAAAGTTAAGGAAAAACTCTATAGTGCCAACTGCCTTGTTGTTACAATAAGATTTTTTATTTAACGCTATATATCACACACACTTAATAGTACAAAGATATTTAAGTGCCTATTCAGTTCAAATGAATGGCAGATACACATAAGTGTGACGAAGTATAGAAAGTAAAAATCTTTTATTTATTTAGGGTTAAAAAGAACTAGGAAAATAAAAATAAGAACGATTTGATAGTTATGTTAGTAGTCATAACTTAATGTCACTATCTAATCAGTTCTTCTGCTTGTATCTGTGTATGTGATTCAGCATTGTAATGATATACATTGGATACAACTGTCAGACCAAATAACTTTGTCTCCATTTTAAATTTAAACAACATGAAGTAAATAATGACGATTTATTGTCAACTTTTGGCTTAGTAAATCGTTAAACTAGGATTGTTAAATTGACCACATGCAAACAATCAAGCTTGAGCAGTTTAACCGAGAAGGTGTTGTGTTTTTTAGTTGATGATGGACTTGAGGTAGGGAACCAAAATTTATTTTTATCTTCCAATTACTCCTAAAAACGATTTAGAAAATCTTCATTCAAGAGATGTTACATACCCCTGTATTTACTTCTGGACATCTAAGCACAGTGTTATAGAGTTACATATTTAAACATACAAAAAGTAGTGTTTGAACATGCAGCTGAAATGAGGAATGATATCATTAAATGAGCTGATGGGATGTGCATAATAAGTCATGATGGATGTGGCAGATGACAGTTTGAAAGAGCTCATTCAAAATTAAAATTGTGATGAACCAATATGTTAATGAGTTGTTGGAAAGTGTGTCAAAGCTTAAACTTTTTGATGAGCTTGTAGTGTGTGTTGTGTGTCACCACAGGATTTTTACTTTGCTTTTAAACACTTGTCAGAAAACTGCCCTTCCTCTCTGTAGGCACATTGCCCTAATTGTTGGTTGACTTCTGGTTGTGGAGTTCAGACAAGACCTAGATTTTGGCTCAGGAACTTGTGGTGATAATGTGTATCACATTGTGTAAGGATCAAAAGAGAGTGGTGTCTGCAAATAGCGGTATAATTGTGTCTGTGTTGCTGGGCATGCAGCAGGTGGAGCCCTGATTCCAGTGCTGTGTATCACAAGTGTTCATGCACTGTATTATTTATCACATAATAAAGTCTCACCTCCTATGCACAGTAAAAAAGGATTATGTTTCTTGCTTCAGCAGGTCCTATATCAATCAGAAAAAATATTGTAGAAGTGAAGAAGATATAAGGACAATTTAGCTAACCCAAAAAAGAAATGGTAAACAATCTTTATTACTGAGTAAATAATGCATGTCTACTTGAGATTGTAGGTCCTTCATTTAGGTGAGGGAATTGAAATGTGTGCATCACCACTGCCCCTATGATCTGCTCCTTTCTCGTTACTTTTCTGAATAGTTTTTCCTCAGTTTGAGATTTTTATAAGGTATTTATAAGCAGTCACATGTTATAGAATCACTTTAAATAAAAAACAGGTGCAGCAGGAAAATTGCTTTTCATAGTTTGCCTGACAATAAGTCGGCACATGATTTTTTTCCTCACTAAATTCAATAATTTTGTGATGCATGGTATTTTCAGATTTTGTGCACATTTATACATTTTAGACAAGCCCCCAAAATTAAACAAAGCAATAACATGAAAAAATACCAAGCTCTACAACTAGTAGGAAATAAATACATTAATAAATACACTAATGGGTCAGTATGTACCTATTCATTATAATGAGGCTGCAGAAGAAAGTTGAGATGGATGGATATTTTCCATGGTAACAGAGTGTTGCTTAGCTGGTTGTTGCGCTGCCCACTTAGTTCTCCCAACACTCACACACACTTACTTATACAATCCACAAACTCATTCACCAATAGATACACACACAAGTATATAGGCTACACTTGGACTGAGTCATTTTAAGGACAGCGTTATAAATAGACAGATGGCGAAACAAAGAGTTTGAACATGTTTAAAAATCGGAATACTAGTGATGAAAGGTTTGCAGATTTGCCAGTCCTCAAGCTACAGTTACACAAATGTGTGGTCTTTGTTTAATTTGATGTCCAGAAGGATAGATATCTGAGGATACACACACACACACACACACACACACACACACACACCACACTCTTGTTTTGCTATATGTAGTGAGGACCATGTGTTGACTCCCATTGACTTCCATTGATTTTTAGTCATTTTCAACCCTTTCTATGCCCTAACCCTGACAATAACCCTAAACCTAACCATTACCAGTGCATGCCTAACCTTAACCTTAACCTAAACTCAATTCACACCTTAGTCCTAAACCTAACCGTTAGCAAAATAGGTCGTGAGGACCAGCAAAATGTCCTCACTTTGGTACCAACGGTCCTCAATTTGATGGTAAAATCGGGAAAATGGTTCTCACTGTGATGCCAAGACAGGAACACACACACACACACACACACATACCTACAAACAAGTTCAGATATGGTGTGTACTGGGTAGCTGTAGCCCACTCAGAGCGCTGCAGAGACAAAGACAGAACCAGAAATACCAAAGTAGGTTAGAGCAGAGCATTCTGGGATAGCAGGATACCCCTTGGGCTTCTGCAAGTGGCTCTTTTCTTTTCTCAATCTTCCTGCTTCTTGCTCGACCTTTTCTTTCACTTCTTTTTATACATTTGCCTACTTGCTCTATTTCCTACTCTTACATTTTTCTTTGTTGATGATTTAAATTCTGTCTTCCTACTGTTTGCGCTTTATTTATCTTTCTATATTAATGTGTGCTAAAATGGAGGTGATATGAAAATATTTCAATGATGTTTAAAGTTTAATGTGAGTTTTTTTCAACTCTTACCTTTTTCAACTCTTACCTACTCTTACCTCTTACCTGCTTCCACCTACTTCCACTATGTGGAGCAGAGGCAAACTTAACATCTTTAATCCATCTGTGAAGGGAATGTCAAAGTCAGGCCATGTGTTTTATAAATATTTTATCACATATGACAGAGTAATGCGGCAATTTAAATGTAAGATTAGTTTTCCGTCTGCAAGCTGAGTTTGTATCTTTCTCATTACAGATGTTTTTGGAAGGTTAGATTGAACTGTTAAAAAAAGGAATAAATGAACAATTCGTCAATTTGTCAAAACATTGCTCGTTTAGTTTTGCAAGGGTTGAGTGTCTTTAAAAAAGGTGAAAGGCTGTGCATCTTATTAGACCAGTCTTTCTCAACTGGAGGGTCCCAACCCAATGTTTCCTTTGTTTATGCCAAAAAAAGCCAAGATGAAAATCAATGGCCTCACCTATTCATACTCCTAACAGTAGGTGGTGATATTACCTTGTAATGTGAATGGACACTCACTGTTTCTCAGAATAGAGCAAGACAGGAACGTTTGTTTACCTGTGCTAATTGAGTATGGAGAAATGCAGGAACTACACACACTATATGAGATACTATTTTCTTGAGAAACAAAGGGGTGATGACTGGGAGCATGGCCCAGTTGTAATCAGTATGGAAGTCACGTTGCCAAGCAACAAAGAGTCAGCTACTGGGGCCAAATAGTCACACTGTGATTAGCTGTGATAGTTGTTCTGTTCTTTTTGATTTGGTTTAAATCCTTATTTTTGTGTTAGTCTTTGATTTTAGTAGATCCTCGTGTGTCCTGTGTAGATCCACTCAGGATGTGTTTACTTCTGTGCTATTTAGTTGTTTTTCCTCAGCTCTTTTGTATGGTCCTCACCCAGCTGCCCTGCATCCTCTTCATTGCACTCACCTGATCCTTTGTATTTGTTAATATGCCAGAGTTTTGCCTAAGACCAGTTTCCATCTCTTTGTCCCTCGGCAGGTTGATGTCAACATACATACATTAGACACTAGATATATGACATAAGTCCCCCTGGAAATACACACACAAATGATGTAAAATAGTTGAAGAATAGGTGAAGAATGGCATTAGAAGTGACCATTGTAAGGATTATGATTATTGATTAATTAATATTTATAAAAAATTATAATTAAAAATCATAATTCAGGAAAATAATTTCTTAAACAAAAATCATTACTTACAAATAGAAATCAGAGATGTATTCTGGTGTTATGGTTATGGGCTCAAAGTTCTTAATAATTACAGTTAGTTATTCATCACTAATAATTGATAAATTATTAACCAAAACCACTGAATGTCACTGTTTAATCAACCACTTCACCGAAGGTGGGGGAACTTCGACCTTGTTTTAACAGATAAATCACTCTTGCACGAAATAAACACAAACGCTTCTCTTAATTATATATACGAAGATTTATTGAAGCCAAATAATTCTGATATACCATTATTCTGGTCCAAAAACCTTCACCTAACTAACAAGCACCATTCTATACAAAGGGGATAAAAATGACTACCTAACAATAATAATAAAAGAAAAATATATGCACATTTAGTGTCTATGAAAATCAGTTTTATGGACAAAATGTGCAATTTGGGTTAAATGGAAAGAGAAGTCCTCCTGGTGTGCTGATGCATCTCGATGGCGGCGATCTGCTGGTAGACGGTGGGGCCAAGCCCCTTTAGCCGCACAGCTGATTGCCCCAAATCTCGAACAAAGAGTCATACAACTCTCAGGCAGGAACTCAGTGGAAAAACTCTAGTAATGAAACTGGAACAAAGGAATGGTCAGGCGAGGTCCAGACCGCAGTTGCTTTGAATGAAAACTTTAAAAGTCCAACTTCTAACTCCTGGCTGATTTGGGATCAGCCGGACAAAAACATGAGCACACACGATTTAGCAGCGCTTGCACAGCAAATCAAAACACGGCTCAGCATAAAACACTTCAATCAGTATTGCATGCAACAAGTTGATACCTTGGATTAACTACTGGTGATTCTAAATCACCTTAACTATGCCTCATCTTGCCCAGACTTCTAAATGTACCTATTCGATTTAATGTAAAAAGAATGAAATTACTTTGACGTTGATTTCTTCTCTCCACCAGTTGAGGATGGGTCAGGTCTGAAGAAAAACGAGGGGAGGGGATCACTCGTCCGTGATCACCTCAAGAAAAAAAATGGTAAATTTCTCATCTGTCCAGGAGGGGAAAATATGAAGAAGCGTTTAGTCGACTGAATCAACAAGGAGGAAACTCATCTCCTTGGAAAATAAAACCCCCTGGTCTTTGATCGGCATATGAATCTTCTGACCTTCTTGTATCAGACAGATTTCTAGCTTTCAAGCTCTTCCGGGAATGGCCATGTGGAGTAAAAGTTTGCCTGCGAGCTTTTGTCTCTCTAGATATGCGCCTCCGTTGCGTCGTCCCGTGAGACACGCTGGAAATGGCGATGAAGGTTTATTTTCCGCAGGTTTTATAATCCCGGGTGACGTCAGAGCTGCAACGTCTGTTGAGCTGCGCATGTTCAACTGTGCGACCAAAATGGAGGACTCCAACACCATGATGAACATGATAAATGAATATATGTTCATATCTTCTGCACATTTTATGTGAGACAAGACTAATGCTAAAAGTGCTATTGTACATAAAAAAAACATGTTTAAGAGTCCAATGGACAAAAGGACATTTGCACATATAAAATTTGAATAAAAAAGCTAAGTCCAAAACCCTATTACACATATTCAACATTATTGAAATGCTTCCGGCCAAAAACCTGTTTCATATGGTCAACACATTAAGAGGAATTTCATCGCCACCTATTGCACATCTTAACCATGATCACAAGACTCGTGAGCTCAATTAAAGTCACACTTTTATTTGTCTCTTAAAAACAGAAAATGTAGCGTGGCTCGTTTTAGTTGGAGGTAGTAGATTCCAGGAAATACCATCTTTGATGATCTTAAGTTTTTTAAATTTTTAAACCTTAACAGCTTAACTTTTCATCTAAAATGTTACTGTGGATATATATGTGAGATTTTTTTTTTTTATTCAATTCAATTCAGTTTAATTTATATAGCACCAATACACAACACATGTTGTCTCAAGGCATTTCACAAAGTCAATTCAATCAAATCATACAGATTTCAAGTCAGGCACACATTCCAATTATCCTAACTATTGAACAGTGTAGTCAGATTCAGTTTATTATTCAAATTGGTTACAAAGTTTTTCTAAGGAAACCCAGCAGATTGCATCGTGTCAGTGACTTAGCAACAGTGGACAGTCACTGGTATTTTGACTTTGCAGCAATCCCTCATACTGAGCATGCATGTAGCAACAGTGGAGAGGAAAACTCCCTTTTAACAGGAAGAAACCTCCAGCAGGACCAGACTCAGTGTGAACGGCCATCTGCCACGACCAACTGGGGGTTAGAGAGAACAGAGCAGACACAGAAAAAGAATACAGAAGCACTGATCGAGGAAAACTTTCCATGGGAAGGAAAAGTTAAATGTTAATGGTTGAGCTCCTTTGGTGGCTTCATCTAGGAAAGAAAAACAGATAAACTCTGAGACAGTTTTCAAGGTTAGAGTATGAGAGAGAGCACATACAGTTAGTCACAGTAAAAGCTCAGTCAGTAGCTATGTCTAGGAGAAAAATAGGGTTAAACCCTTAAAGACAGGACAAAGTGTATCATCGGTAGAAGGTAAGCATTAAGTTGTTGGCAACAGAAGCTTCGACAATGCCCCCCTCCAGGAAGGTGTCACAGGTAGATACAGAGTCAGGCCAGGTGTAGCTTCTAGGAAGAAAAAAGAGAAAGAACATTAAGTTAGAGGCTTTAAAGCATAAAACAACAGCAAATAATGCAAAATTGGAGAGTAGTATGAGAATGTAGCAGAGTGAAAGTGGTCATTATGTCCTGAAGCAGCCTAAGCCTATAGCAGCATAACTACAGAGATAGCTCAGGATAACCTAAGCCACTCTAACTATAAGCTTTATCAAAAAAGGAAAGTTTAAAGCCTAGCCTTAAAAGTAGACAGGGTGTCTACCTCACAGACTAAAATTGGGAGCTGGTTCCACAGGAGAGGAGCCTGATAGCTAAAGGATCTATCCAGGATTATTCAGGACTTTTATGGCTTTTTTTAACCAGCTGGAGACCAACTGGTTAAACAGTAACTAAACTTGAAAATTCCTACAATTAAAAAACTCCATAACAAGATTTGTTAAACTGCACTCTGTGTAGCTCTCTTTCTATCCACATCTGACTGTGTAGTCCCATTGTAAAGAGTGAAATAGGCTTGGGATTGGTACAGGCTTATTAATAAAATGTGGACAAACTGTAATATAGATTTACAAGTCATTTACAAAAAAAAAGATAGACTGTTAAAAATGGCTGCACAAAACACAGCTGTGCGTCTCACAGGTGGTGCAACTAACATAATCCCAAAATACAGACAAACAAGAGGTGCTGGGAGTGGTACCTTTGTCAGGAATTTTTTATACCGATCATCACTGCTGTGATCAGGCCTACATATCAATACTCGGCATCTGATCCCTTAAGGTCAATACTTTTATTTTTTTCTTACTGAAAATCATGAACTTATTTGCAGGTGTTAAATTTGGATAAGCCTGCGTTTATGTTTGCCTTCAATTTTGAACCTAGATGCAATGACCGATAGCTCTAACAAGCAAACAGTGAAGAAGATTAAAAACCTTTACCGATGCAGTTTTCCACATTAAAATGAGGTATTATGTGTGCATTAAGGGGAAAACCTGTCCATATTTATTAGTTGACTTTCCTGGACACTGATGATCATTTTGGTGCAGGAGAGGGAAAAAGGGGAAAAAGTTACCTGCTACACTGCTGGATTTACAAAAGACATTGAGAATTTCTGTCCTGCTCAGTGAGAATGAGACAACATTCACATGGTTGCTCAGGAGGAAATGGTGTGCAAAATCTCTACTAGCTAAATCTAATTCCTCAAACCTGTTTCATTTTCATTCTGATTAGGGCTGAACAATTAATCGGATTAATCGTGATTAACTGATTATTGAAATATTTGTCAACTAATTTAGTAATCGAATAATTACCTTTAGTATACAAACTCTAAAACAGGCTATTTGCTCAAAGAACAACCCACTTAGAGCAGCAATTAATCCAAACTTTAAAAAAATATATAGCAATTTTGCATCTAAGATTAAAAACCTTTGTTAGTAAATATGCTCTATCCAGAACTCCTCAAGTGGCATAGCTTTAGCTTCACCTGGTTCAAATTGTGTAAAAAATCTCTTATTACGCAAGTATTGCTATCTGATTATGAATCGATTAATTGAAAAAAATTGTCGACACATTAAATAACTAGCAAAATTATCATTACTTGCAGCCCTATTTCTGATATAATTATCAGATAGTACATACTACTTTTACAGACTACATGTAATCATTGTATACTTAAAGGGGACATATCAAGCTTCCTTCCGAAGGAAGGATTTAAAAGCATGATATGCCTTTCCTTGGAACTGCAATGCTTTGGTATGAACTCCTTGTTATTGTAGCTCCACAGGCTCCTCTTTTACCCCTGTTCTGGGGTTCGTCTGAGAGCAGCTCGTTTTAGTGTGATCTCCTTAAATGCTGTTGAGGCACTTCATAAGAATTATGTAGCGCTGCAGAAACAAAACAAAAACGGCAAAAACAATGCAAAACTATTAATGTATTAATACTATTCAAAACACGCAGTACGGTTTTGTCCTCAAGGAGCTAAAAGCAGCACACAGCACTAACAGAAGCAGAAGGCATGATGCTACTGCTATCAACTCAGTGGCCAGGACATCATATCAACACACATTAAAATCATGTCTAAAATAAGTTTGTATGTCATTTTAGCATTATTTGCAGCTTACTGCTTTGTTGTGTCTGTCGTTTCCATTGAAAGAAGGAACCGACCCCTTAATCAGCTGAAGTCTTTCAGCAAAACCTTGATACTGGTGGAGGTTACTGAAAGCACTCGTCCTTGAAGTGGGGAAACAGGAATTTCCCCACTGATGTGGGTAGATTTCCATTAATAATTTTATTTAACCAGGCACCTTAAAGAGGTTCTGATGCTGGGGTACAGTGTAATGAATTGTCTGGGTTAATACACCTAACAACCAAACCGAACTTATCCTCTTTCAGCTTGGACTACAAAATCACAGCGAGAAATAAATATGGTGAATACACAAAATTGATCAGCCGAAATCCATGACCTTATTTAAATACTGTGACAGATGAAAAAACATAACAGAAGACAGAGAAAACTGAACAGACAGAAAAATGAAAAATATGACCCAAACAGAATATAATGAAATCTATGCCACACCTGGAGAGACAAAGTTTTACTTTTCTGCACTCCTACAGACAAGTACAAAACCAAAAATATTTAAAGGCCAGAAAAAGTGGATTTTGTATAATATGTCCCCTTTAAAGAGATGCATCATTTTACTTTCTTTTCTAATCTGCAGTGTCACTTATCAATTTAGGAAATGCCATTTTGACATGATTCCTCCAATTAGATGTTATTCTTAAAGTTTGGAGGAGTGGCTTTTCAGTACAGCACCTGTAGTTTTTTGCTTATTAAAATATTAAAGACTAAAAACCAGTC
This sequence comes from Crenichthys baileyi, assembly GCA_036173005.1. Taxonomy (NCBI): domain Eukaryota; kingdom Metazoa; phylum Chordata; class Actinopteri; order Cyprinodontiformes; family Goodeidae; genus Crenichthys; species Crenichthys baileyi. The sequence goes on along the minus strand of JAHHUM010000159.1, from coordinate 137,251 downwards.
TCTCTTAATTTATGTATCTCTATTTCTTTGATCACCATACTGCATCTGCCGTGTTTGTGGCTTAATAAAAGAAAATATCAAACAAATAGGTGGAAAATGCTCCCATCTGCTGGACTTGCTGGGTGTGTTTTCTCCTCCTTGTATTCATGCTTCCACTTCAGAAATAACAATAACAGTGAATAGTGGGAGCAAAGTAGTTGCAAAAACTAATCTGCTTTGTCAATTCAATACTATAGCTATTCAATACTAGTTTCTTAGTTGTCAGCTGATGGAAAATGATTTATAATATTTGGATACATCTTTGCATTGCATTCATGTGTTATGTCACAAGACCTTTTGGGCCTGATAAATGAGTGCAATAATAAATGTGGCCTGCATAGATGTACACATTACCTACACATCCTCATTAAAGAAAAAATACACAGTTTCTCTTAAAAGTTTTATAAATGGCTGCAAAATTATGCTGTAGCAACGAAGAGGAGCAGTTCAGTGAGTTTAAAGCTCTAGTCTGGAAGGAGACCTCCCAGTAATCCCAGTATGTTATACAGACTATTTCTTGTAATCAGGATTGCTTCATTGCCTACTGTGTGGTGATTTTGATTTGAAGGTTTTTATCTGTTGTATGATGTTGTATGAGCCTAAAGATTAAGCTTGACATATTAGTATAGTATTCATCAAAAGATAGATTTAAGAGGTGGTTGTAAATGACTGATGGGTTGAGATCAAAATATCTGACATATGTTTATTGGTTTTCTTTTATATCTTATATTTGTGATAATTTAGTGGCACAAAGTGCTAAAAGTTTAGAAGTTAACAGTTTTTTGTTTTATTGCGGTGTTGTAATTATGAATATGAATATATTATTTAATATTCAATATTAATACTTTGATATTTATTAAATAATATTTCAGTCTGTTAAGGGTTGTCCTGTGAATACCAGCCTAATAAGGCGGTGGCATTAGGACAAAATTGAAAGGGATGAGCCAAGCTCTGACATTACTGAACAGCAAAACTCTGCACACACATGGAATGAATTCACACAATTTCTTAAAATACAAGAATTTATTAACAAAAATAAGTCAACTCAAAGTCAAATATATTTCAATCAACAAACTCTTCACCATGCTAAAACAATCCAACTAAACTACCAAGCAGAATTAAAGAATAAGAAAGACTAATGGGTTATGTACAAAGATGGTTGAAAACCCTGACCGAAGAGTGATGCAACATTACCATGCAATGTTTATGTTTGAGAACCAAGGATTATATTGTAGAATCTGGAAGTGAAGTTAAGTTAGTCTTGGAACTAACTTAGGCAATAATTGGCATACCTTTAAACAACCATTCACAATGCAAGATCGGATAAAATTTTATTCTAATAAAATAATATTTTAAAGAATGATCTGCTGAATAAAACCAACCTTCTTGATGACTAATTCTCAGAGTTTAATTAGCTGCCTTTATATATTAGAATAATATTTAAAGAAATAATATTTTGAATAAGAACCAAATCTTTCTGGAGAAATGGGCTTAATGGTGTTTACTTAGTTTTCAAGTTTGGAAAAATTATATTTAGGGAAATATTATTTTACTGGATTGAAAACCAACAACCTTTTTGGTAAATGATCTTTGGCAGGCAAGCACGTGTTCTTAGCTGTTAGCGGTTGAGGCTAACAAAATAAGCTTATAGCTTATCATCAGAATCACACATATACCTTTAAAATACCACTAATAAAAGGGGTTACAATGCATAAGCATGGACGGCACGTTATGGCCAATCTTCTGTTTGTCTTAACTTTAACAAAAAAAAACAAAAAAAACACAAACACAGAACACAAACTGAGCACTTGTGCTGAACATATAATCTAGTAGCACTAAGATAGCTGAGTTTCAACACAAACAAAACCAAACTTCATAAAACAAAAATAATGTTTAGATTATTTCATTCTAAATTACTTCTCTCTGCCCAAACATAACCTCTTAGGTGAACCGTGCTGAGGAAAAGCTGTCCAGGGCGACGAAGTTTGAGGAAAACATCCACAGTGAACAAAGGGTTAGCTGCAGCTAACCTCCGTAGCTGTGGGGAGAGGCAGCTCGCTCTGTCGGCCGGCCAAACTGCACGTTTCTGCTGTAACCACGGTGATGCGGTCCCGTTGTCCTTCCTTCAGACCAGGAAAACTGCTCCACTCGGCGTCGTAGAGACAGGGTCTTTGCCGGGAACTCTCTGGAACACAGTTTACTTCTGTAGACCTTAGAGAGAAAAGTCAAGCCACGCTTGTACCTTAATTACCCCCGTTCATGAATGAATACCGGATACACAAACAGCAATTCATTCCTACTTAACTTAGTGCATATGATCGCGTGATCGTATGACACTCTTGGATCCAGTTTGAAGAGTTATGTCTGTTTGCCAGCAAAGAGACATTAGCGCACTGTGTCTCTCCTTCCAGCTCCGCAGGGACCCGTGTGGAACAGACAGGATTTAGCAAGAGCGGTGCTTTTATTTGGACAGTGACATCACGGAAAGTCCGCTGTTACCCCTTTTTCCTGGCTGTGCTAGAAGTGGGTATATGCGATTTATTTTGAAAGTTCCAGAAAAGCTCATACTGGCCATTCATGTTGTACCCATGGCTGTGGTTCCAACAGCGGTAATAGTCACCTTTTTTGCGGCACTAGTGGCCTTTATTTTTCAGTATTTTCTGACAGTAGTCAGACAGAAAGCGGGGGCAGAGAGAGGGGGAAGGCCTGCGGCAGAGGTTGCCAGGGCCGGGACAGTCCTGCGCGTAACCCGCTACGCCACCAGCCCTGCACCCCAATAGTCACCTTTAATGAAAGTTAGCAGACAGGAAACGGGCAGAGAGATAAGGGGGAAGACATGCACCAAAATTCCTGTACATACATACTGTATGTATACTGAAGACCAATAGCTTCTGTATAGGGGGCAACTTCTCTATTACTACATCATGCACCGGCCCAGCAGTAAACTGTTGAAATATGCAACCAACATGCTAAAGCAAGTTGGTTGCATATTTCTTTTTTTAGGGGGCCAATGTCTCAATAATGGGTAATTTTCAGGGTTTCAGTCAAACAAATGAAATTAAATGTGTTAATATTGCTCTTTAATTGCCATTTATCAAATAAAAACTCTGATACAGAAAGACTTTAATCAAGTGGTGCCGTTTTATATACCTTTCAGCATCAGCTGTTTAGCAATCTGAGGTTAATTTGGATCTTCCCTCCAGTTACTTTCATTCATTCACCTTTCTGTTTAGCTTTGGTCAACATAATGAAAAGAAAACTGGAACAAAACAAAGGTGTTGGTAGAAGCAGAGTAAAAGGGGTTATAGTTAGGGATAAAAAGCTTAGTGGCTGGCAGAAGTGTTAGGAATTTCAAAGAATAATTGAACAGTTGCTGGCTTGATCCCCAGCCTCTGACTGTGCCTGCTTCAGTGTGTTGAATTACATTGAAAGTCCTGAGGGACTTCTTTTTGCTCGCTAAATGAGCCAGAATTGTTAACAGGTTTTATTGTTCTAAGCAGTTAATGACCACACTTACTCTCTTGTTTGTACAGCAGTCTGTCAGTACGAATAACTTATTTTGTATTTGTAGTTAAAACAAGAATGTGACTCATTAGCTGATTTTTGTACATGCAAGTTGATTTACAGACAGGGAAGATATATATTGTCATTACTTAAAAGGGGGACTGAAATCTCCCTATCAGCCTTCTTTGCCCAAAAAAAAGCCAAATTACCCCTTGTAGCTGTCCTCCACATGTGCACAGAAAAGGGAGCTCTAACTACTTACTTACATTACTTTAAAATGCTATAGTCAACTGACAGCGTAACTACAGAGGTGTTCAGTTCCTGTTATGCTGACAGATCATAACACTATTAATCATGAATAGACCAAACAAATAAACAGGTACCCCAAATAACGCTTGTTCTACTAAATTTGACTCAAAAAGCACTTACATTCATTACCTGTAAAAGAAATGTGGAATCTATCAACATAGAAAAACTAAAAAGTACTTCAAAGATAACGCAGCAGGGGTATGTTTAACTCCCACTTGCTGCAGCTGAGTGCTCCTGAGCCTGGCTTTGATTAGGGCATCTTCTTGAAAGTCGTTTCCTTCCTTTTGTCACCATATGCTTGCTCTGCTGGTCTACCAATAGGCATTTTACAGGTACAGGTACATTTAAAAACACTAACTTCAAAATATTTTATAGGCATTTTATGTGGTAAATCAACACTAAGTAGCACTTAACTGTGAAGTGTCAGGAAAATGATACATGGTTTTCAGAACTTTTCACAAATAAAAATCCAAAAGGTGTGACATTGATTTGTTTTTAGTCCCCTTTTACTCTGAAAACAAAAAATCCAGCTGAACTAATTGTCTTCAAAAGTTGCATAATTAGAGTCCATTTGTGCATTTTTTAATCTCACCATGAATGCAGTTGTTAAAGCACCTCAAACACACTGTCACACCTGTGAAACAGGGTGGTGGCAACACCATGCTGTGGGGATGCTTTACTTCAGCAGAAGGTGGTTAGTTGATGAAGCTAAATACAGGGCAATCTATGAGAATCTGTGGTGAAAATTGAAAACTGATGTTCACAGATTCTTTTTATCCAAATCGGACTGAGTAGGAGCTATTTGTAATGGCCAATGGTCAAAAATTTCAGCATGGAGTTTGCATGTTTGCCCCACTCCTGCACTGTTCTGTCTGGGTACTCTGGCTTCCTCCCACAGTCCAAAAAACATGAATGTTAGGTTAACTAGTTACTCTGAACTGCCCTTATTAGTGTCTGTGTGCATGGTTGTCTGTCCTGTATATCTCAGTGTTGCCCTGTGATAGACTGGTGATACATCCAGGATATACTCTTGCCCAATGAGAGCTGGAGATTGGCACCCCCACTCCCAATGAATCTGCAGGGATAGGCTAGTATACACAGTCGATGGATGTCCAGCTTTCTATTCTATGCTTGTCACAAGGACACTGATCGTAATTTATCCCCAATGGTATCGCTATCACTGGATGCCTAAAGATCTCTGAACAATGCTATACATATCACACAAACGTCATCACCAGGAAAGCTAGAATACCCCAACATGCCAAAGGAAAAGCACTTACGACGCATCAAAAAATGGTTGGTTGATAAAGCTATCTCAACTTAAACAGCCACTTTATTAGGTCAATTTATTCTAACAGCAATGCAGAACCCAAATACTAGCAGACAAATTCTGCCAATAGATTGTAGAATTTCTGATTGGAAATGTATTTTCCTAACATCAAACTAATCCGACACACAGTGCTCAGATAGAAAACAACGAATCAGGCTTGTTTTAGAAACGTTACCATTTAACTGTTCATCTTTATTTAGGTTTTGTTTTTAATCATTATTCCTGCATCCAGTCAGGGCATCTCCAATTACTTTAAAGCTACCGGTAATTTTTAACAGCTCAAATACAGTCATATTCAATAAATTAGAATAGGGGTTCACTTAGTGAATTGAGTTACTGGAATAAATTAACTTTTCTATTATATCCTAATTTTATAAATATGACTATATATTGTGAGAAAGTGAATAAAGTGAAATAGAAACATGAAGGAATAATATCAAAGCAATTACCTTAAAATAGCAAATGAAAAAGAAAGGAAAAGAAGATAATTGGGAAAAACAAAAGCAAGTTAGGAGAGGGGAGGATCAAAACTGGAGCACAGAGACAAGATTTATCAGAAGAAAGTGAACAATGAGAAAACTAATTTCATTAAAAAGAAAATAAACACAAGGATATGAATGAATAACATGGTTTTAACACCTAAGTTCACACTCTTCAAAAGATCTCCAGTCATTCTCCTCCTCGCTCTTACTACTTGCAGGCAGATGATGACATGTGTGATTTGTTACCACTTTGTGTCATCTGATTTTTTTAAAATTTTGCCTTTCATCACAATAAAGCCAAGCAGGCCTTAGATTTATGTAAAATGTGTTGTCGTATGTGTGTGTGAGAGTCTTTCTATGTGTGAATGTCCCAGAAAAGGCAGACCTCGGGGAGTTGTGCTCTACTTTCACTCCTTTATTAATTCACCCTTGGCTCCCAGTTTGTTTGCCAGGATGGACAGGATAAACAGAGGGAAGGAGAGCGTAGGAGGAAAGAGAGGGCAAACAGAAGTAAAAGAGTTTAAAGGAGCAGTCGAAACAAACTGTTATCTTTACTATTTGTTACTTCTCATGAAATGAAAAGATTCCTCCCTAGGTTGTCACATCAAGCCTCTAAATGAGTCAATACTCTGTAGTAAGGCTGTCTGATATTAGGAAAACATGCATTAAGCGATAATATCACTGAATAACAATATGACTTGTGATAAAAAAAACTACTTCATGGCAAACACAAACCCGAGACAATGAGAAGTCTCTCCAACTTCTGGTAAAAAAAATAAATAAATAAAATTGAAATATCGTCATCTTCCACTTTATCCGGGACTGGGTCGCGGGGGCAGCAGACTCAGCAGAGACGCCCAGACATCCCTCTCCCCAGACACCTCCTGAGCTCCTCTGGGGGGAGCCCAAGGCGTTCCCAGGCCAGCCGAGAGACATAGTTCCTCCAGCGTGTCCTGGGCTGTCCCCTGGGCCTCTTCCCAGTGGGACGTGCCTGGAACACCTCCCGAGGAAGGCGTCCAGGAGGCATCCGGTATAGATGCCCGAGCCACCTCAACTGGCTCCTCTCGATGTGGAGGAGCAGCGGCTCTACTCCGAGCCCCTCCCGGATGGCCGAGCTCCTCACCCTAATATATATATATATATATATACACACACACAGTACTGTGCAACGTTTCAGACAGGTGTGGAAAATGCTGTAAACAAAGAATACTTTCAGAAATATAAAAGATGATTGTTTATTTTTATCAATTTACAAAATGCTAAGTGAGCAAACCCAAATATACAGCCAAAGTCATTAGGAACTATCTTCAGCGTAAAGAAGAACAAGACTTACTGGAAGTAATGTATGGCCCCCACAGAGCCCTGATCTCAACATCATTGAGTGTGTCTGGGATTAAATGAAGAGACAGAAGGATGTGAGAAAGCCTACATCTACAGAAGATCTGTGGTCAGTTCTCCAAGATGTTTGGAACACCCTAGCAGCCGAGTTCCTTCAAAAACTGTGTGCAAGTGTACCTAGAATAATAGATGCCGTTTTGAAGGCAAAAGGAGGTCACACCAAATATTGAATTGATTCAGATTTCTCTTTTGTTCATTCACTGTGTTTTGTTGATTGATGAAAATGAATTTGATGAATGATGAAAAATGTTCATCTCATCATCAAGGTTTAAAAATCTTTGTCAGGCTGGATGAAGAGAGTCTTTGAATGTCAATTTTCAAGTCTTGCCAGAAATTCTTAATTGGATTCAGGTCTGGACATTGAGTTGGCCATATTAATACATGATTTGGCTTTGATCTAAATCGTTCTATTGTAGCCCTGGCTGTATGTTTAGGTTCATTCTCCTGCTTGAAGGTAATCTTCCTCCCCAGCCTTGAGTTTTTTGGAGTCTTGTTTTATGATGACCCTTCAGTTAGCTCCAGCCATGACCCCATGAATATTGAACAGTTTTTTTTGTCCCAACTGAAGTAAAGCATTCCCACAGCATAAATCCTTCACCACCATGTTTCACACGTTGCATTGTTGCTTATCAACATCCCTTCCGATAAGTCTTTTTATGAGACTAAATGAAAGACCTTTTTTTTTTTCTTTTTTTACACAGGAAAACCTTATGAAGACAGAGCTCAAAGAGACACCTTCAAGAGGCCAACATTGGGTTTAGGAAAGACAAAGAGAAAGTCAAACTGTGTGACAAAAATATGTTCAACATAGTGTGTTACCTATAAACACCTTGGAGTGGCTCAGGGGGAGGAGTTCAAAGGAGGCAGAGATGAACCTGACAAACCACAGACCGCCACCTGGGGATATAAGCTCCACCCACCTTTGATATCCAGGGTGACTGACAGACTGAACAAAGCCTCATACATCGGCATCTGAATCCTGTTTGGCCTACAGTACTGGTAGGTGTGCCAATGTCACTTGTTTTTCCAGGTATTACTGAGAATGCAGTAGGAGGATAAGTTGATTTAAAAAAAAATCGTAGTATTTATTTCTTCTTTGAAATATAACTATGGCATTTGTTTGAAACAAAAGGAAAGGTTAAGAAAAAAACAACCACAGAAATGAAGACCTGTATTTTTAAAGGCTGCCTTCATCTGAATCACTTTTCATGTTCTGCAAAGTCAAAGTCAAAACAAGCATGCTCCTGCATCATACACTACACCTCACATATACATCTTCTTACAAAAGTCAACATTTTTTGAGTATACTGAAAGAGATACAGTCTCTCTCCCCTAACAGAAGCAAGACAAATGCAATAAGGTAAGGTGACTTTAATAATCCAACAAAATGTGGGACAAAGATACATCCTTTGTTTTGTTTTGTTTTGTTTTGTTTTACTGAGTTAGACACATCAGTTAGAATTTGATAAAATGTTGCATTTAATCATATTGTTTTGTCAGTATCCTTTTCTATCAGTTGGACTGAAATGCTTGCTTGTTTTTGACAAACAACCTATTTTCAGGTTACAACACACATACCACACATATATGATTATCTTTCTCCATTTAAGAGATGACAGCGACATTTTCTGTGAAGAAACCTATGTAATGTATTCAGTTGTAAGGATGCATTAGTATAGCTATGAGTAAAAAGATTATTTTATTCCTCGCCGTCCTTCAGGGGAAATGAGTTTGATAGCCTGACAATGTGCAGGTAAACATTTGCTGTGCAAGTATGCTGGACCTTAATGAAGTATTGACTCAAAGCAAGAGATTAGAAAAGAACAAATGTTAAAGTTTGACCTTTGAGCCATTTGTTCTTGGCCTAATGGTGTATTTCTGGGTTAGCGTTTTTGTTTGAAAAACACGACACAAGTTTGGTGGGTCATCCATCTTTTTTTTTACCAATTCTCTTTTTCTCTCAGTTTTTTCTCTCTGTCTGCTGTTGCCATGGAAACCCATCCTCCTCATCCTTGTCTGCTGAGTCAGGAAACAGAGCCTGTGATTTGACTGAGGTGGTCCTCTCAGTATCACTAGATGGCATCTTAGACCTATTTACCAAGTCTGTGAACATTCTCATGACAGTCTTGGTGGTATAAAGACATGCTGTTTTTTTGTAATGGGTAACTTGACATCTTCATCCTGGGAAGCTTTACAAGGATCTCTTAATTGTTCTGCAAAATTTTGCAACATTTTTGGCCAAAAAGGCAACGTGAAACTGACAATTATTCCTCATGGAAATGTACTGTGTAAAAACACTTTTCATTGTATTTTGGAACAACTTTTAGTTCGAATTTTGTGTTTGAATTAAGACTCGAGATCAAAGCTGGTTTAAATGTGTTCATGGGTCATTCGTAAAAGCATCAACCCAGTTTTCATTACATGAAAATTTCATGCAAAACTATTACAGTAAAATCTACAGCATTATAAACATTATCATATTTCTAGAAGGACCAAAAAAGTTCTCCTAATCAGGCAATAACCATTTCAGTAGACTTGAATACTAATATTTTATTCACACATTATCTGCAATAAAGCATATCATTCCAAATTGCAGTTCAGCATCAGACTGGAGTACTATTTATGCATTGATGCAGAAAGTAGCTAACTCTACATTTCATTCCCCTAGTAACAACCTCCACTTAAAAGAATGTTCTTGTGACCGTGACCATGTGGTGCTCATGTAAGGTGTGTTCACTGGTCCCTGGCTGCCCTCAGACAGTGGACAGACAAACAGACGTGCTTTTAGGCTGACTGAAGAACAGACTAAAATGCTAAAATGACTACAACACAAAAGGGCAAAAATTATTCTAGACGTACTTGCTTCAAGGTACTAGTGTATTCTGAAAATGTTAAAAAGTTCACTATTTCTTGCTGTAATGTATGGTATGTGTAAAGTTATGCCCCCAGTACTTCAACTTGTATTCCCCCCCCTTATTAAATTGTCTATAAAATGTCCTTTAAGTAATCTGTCACCGAGTCTAGAATAGCAGCACAACAGTTGGGGAAGTCCATAATATATTAAGCAGTAGCAAATGAAAACTCATGAGACTGAATCTTCAGTCAAAGCTCAACTGAACAGAGTTAATAGCTTTTATGAACAACTCCTGCATGACTCACTCTAGGGTCCACTTTACAGGAACCTCTGAATGAGAAAATCCTATCTTAATCCCCATTAAGAAAGCAATTTAGAGTTTCTCCAAGACAGAAGGTGGGCTGTATAATACACTGTCAATCACGCTGGAATGTAACAGTCTGCATATCACACTGAAACTGTAGCGGAGGCACAAAATAATTTGATCAAATAGAATGAGTCATGGTTTGTGCAGTTTTCTTCTCAGTAAAATGATGTACTCGTGTTGCTTGTACCAAGTAGGCTACTCCTTGAGTCACTTAAATACAGTTTTCTGTTGCTTTGACAAACATTTTGAAATCATGACTCACTCCATAATTTCATAATATGAATAAAACTGAAAAAAAACTTGATGTGTGGAAAGTCACCCATCACAATCTGAGATGTGCATAAAGACACTTTGTTTTTTGATTAGTTTACGTTTAATACGTTTTAATTGTTGCTATATGTAACCACTGTGTACCATTAGCAAACTACGCTTATTGAGAACTACTGTAATGTAAAATGCCGTTTCAAACAGGTGTACATGTCTGCTTAACTAGATCCCTTTAATTTGAGATGGCTTAGACATATTATAGTAATCTGACCGAAAAAAAGGACGCAGTAGTGATGGTTGTCACATGGTAAATGGCTAAAGCCTACTGCATCCTTCACACTTTTGGTACACATGGTAAATATGTAAAAGAAGCCTTAAAATAAATTCATTTTATATATCAGTAGCATGTTTTCACACAGGGAAATGTAGAATAATCCCCATTTGAATTTGAATGCATGTATTCAGTAGAAATAAATAAATTAATTAATTAAAAAAACTTAAGAAATGATAGTTTTTTGCTAAAATTACTGGTGCCACAATTACTGGCAACCCTACTGATTCCTCTCAAATAAATGATGTAAGTGAAGCAGTTTTTAGTTTTAATTTTCACTTTACATATGAACAATAATCATGGTATCTAAGGACTTTCAATTTGTAATTGATGCTTTTCTGTTTCCTTAGACTTTAGATATGCCATGACACAGAGATACATGTTTCTAAAATGTAGAAGATAAGAAAATATTCCATTCGAGAAAAGTATACATGTTGATTTTTGTTTTGTCAGGAAATGACTAGAAGAAGAAGGCTACTTACATAAACCTATCATTTGGCCCAGAACAAACTTTAGCTGAGTAGGCAAAAAAAAAAGATGCTGTTGCTTTCGTGAAATCCTGGTGGAACACCCATAAACATCTAATGAGGTCCACATGAGGATAAAAGGTGGATGCGGTTGTTGAAGTGGACCAACCAATCCTAACTTCCAATGTTTTTGTTTCGATTAAATTTTGTTTGGGACAAAGTTTTGTCACTTTTAACCTGCTTTCTTAGCTAAATAAAGAGTTTATATCACTTTTTATCACCTAAAGAACAACTCTAGCATTAAAGGACTAATGTCTCAGCAGGACCTTGAAAAACTAATTCACGCATTCATCTTTAGTAGAATTGATTACTGCAACGGTGTCTTCACAGGTCTGCCTAAAAAGTGGATCAGACAGCTGCAGTTGATCCAGAACGCTGCTGCCCGCGTTCTCACTAAAACTAAGAAAGTGGAGCACATCACCCCGGCTCTAAAGTTCCTACACTGGCTCCCCATATCTCAAAGAATAGACTTTAAAGTACTTCTGCTAGTCTATAAATCACTGAATGGCTTAACACCAAAATACACTACAGACTTGTTGTCAGTGTATCAACCCCCCAGACCTCTCAGGTCTTCTGGCTGAAATCTACTCTGCATACCCAGAACCAGAAGTTAGTTCTTATGTTCCACTAATTTTGAATAAACTCAGAGAAAACTGTAAAAACGCTGAAACCCTAAGTTGCTTTAAATCAAGATTAAAGACTTATTTATTTAGAGTGGCTTTAACTCTACTATCTAAACATTATTAGTTAGGTTTTCAGTCCAAGTTTCCTTTCACTTTATCAATCATTTTATCATTATTTTTTTATTTAATTTATTTTTTTTATCATCATCTTTTTAATTATTCATTTTTCTCTTCAATTATTTAATTACTGTTGTGCCACTGCAATGTACTTTTCCTATTATGTCTCTTTTTTTTCAGCACTTTAAATTGTCTCGCTACTGAAATGTGCTATATAGATAAACTTGCCGTGCCTTGCCTTGCCTTGCAAAACTGGTCAACCTTAAAAAGCCAATAAAAAATGTTTAAAACATAAATACAATACAGTGAATGATTTAAAAGGCCCTAACAACCTTGCTGGAGTGCATGGCGTTGTTAACTATTTGAAATACCACAAGATTTTAAGTAAAATGTGGTGGTTTCTGCCGTAAACCTGAAAATGGGTCATCATTGGGTCCTTCAGCAGGATAATTATTCAAAATATATCACCAGATACATAAATGTCCATCTCCACCCCCGAAATCCCAATCTAGAAACATTATGCAAAAATAAATGGCCAAAGATCCCCCACTTTTTATGGGTCAATATTGTGAAATGTTACAGAAGAAGACTTGATGTCCTGTTGGTAAAAGTAGGCTGCAAAAAGTATTAACAGCAGCGGCTCCAATACTTGTGGCAGTGTTTGTTTTGTTAACAACAGTTTGTTCTTTACAATTAAGTGTGGAAGCCACTGTATTTTGTGGAGATGTAAGCCCCTTGTAGACCAAAGATTTGTTGCATTTAAAAAAAAGCTGCAGCAACCTGTCTGCATAAACATACACACCATTAATCTTTGTTTAACCACCTTCCGATTCAGTTTCAGCATTCAGTTTTCTTGGGTACATACCTGTTATCAATTGAGGTAAATCTGAATATCCTGAAATAAAGTACACCTGTCCTTGTAGTTTTTTTCTGACTTCCCCAAATTTCTATCATTAGCTCAAGCCATAGCTTACATACAGGATACCGAGGATCAAAAAGATCACAATTCATCTCAAGTCACTTCACAATAGAAAAAAAGTCAATTGAGTCGAATCATATAGACAAGTACATACATTCCAAATGATCCTAGTTCAAATAATGCAGTCACGTTCCATTTATTATTCATTTGGTTAAAACTTTTTTATCTAAGAAAACCCTGCAGATTGAATCAAGTCACTCATTTGCAGCATTCACTCTTCCTGGATCAGCATGTAACAACAAGTCGCTTGCATTTTATTGTTGAATTTGCAGCAGTCCCTCCTACTGAGCATGAATGTACCAACAGCAGAAAGGAAAACTCCTCTTTAACAAAAGAGAAACCTCCACCAGAACTGGCTCAGTGTAAGCAGTCATATGTCATCATTTTTTACCCCTTCTACTTCCTCCTCCAGATTAGGGTCAACAGGAGGAAGGAAACTTCATTAATCGGTCACAGGTTCTGCCTGCAGGTTTAACTCCCATAAATTTCTACAACAGAGGGAAACAAACACTGAATTTAACTCTCTTTAAAAACTCAAAAACTCTAAATGCTTGTCATCTCTGTCAGATGACAGGCTTTGGCTTTAGTTTAATTAACTCCAGTCTCTGCTTCCACCAGTGTAGCCGCTTTCCCATTCTCTTGCTGCCTATTAGGAATTGGTTATTGTAAATTTTCTGTTAATGAACCTGGAAAGCCTAAGGCCCTGCACTGGACTGGCATCCTGGATTTCTCCACACTGGACAAATTGCAAGTCCGTCCCTGGATGGAACTAGACTTTTTGTCACAAAAGGTTCTGAATACCAATTAGTTTTGACCCCAAACCGTAAGGTGTCAGCTAGAAGGCTGAACATGAAGAGGGATTTTGTTTTTTATCATCAATCTAAGTCCAAGCATACAACCAAATTAATTGAAAAATAAAAATTAAGTTTTTCTATTGCCTCGCCAGAGCTCAGAACTACATCAGATAAAAATCTGTGGGGTCACCTAACTTCTGTAAGGTAGAGTAGGTATGTCAAGATATGGAATGCTGATGAAGTCCTACCAAAGAAAGAGGAAGGCAAAAAAATAAGTTTAAATTCGGTCAGTTACAGTTTAAAAATGTGAGCACAAAAATGATTGATCTTGTAAAAATGCTACAATTGCAGTTACAACAGGGGGCTCCACTGTTTCTGGAAAAGGGAAAAATAGCCTGCTTAATGTTCTGCAAGTCCAAATGTTGACCCATATTCTTTCTCTACCTCTCAACATTTCCTTTTTCTCTCCGCCATTTCTTCATGACTTTAATCTTAAACGTAATATGACTCTATCAACCTTTTTTTCATTTTCTACGTCCCTCGCCTTCACCCATACCTCTTTCTTGTCTCAATTAACCCATCTTCTTGAATCTAACCTAACATAATGCTTTTCATAATTTGCATAATCTTTTACCCCCCATATTCTAGTCCTGTGCCCAAAGCATATGTGGAAATTATCTTTTGATATTTGGTGACAAAGATGGAATACAAACAAGATAAACAGAAGGTTAAGCCATTTTCTTTTTTTTGCTTTTGCTGTTAAATAGGCTAGTTTTAAAGAAGTATTCACATGAAAGAAAATGAAAGTAGAATATAAGCTTTTATTATGTCTGTCTTAAAAGCTGTATTAGTAAAAACAGTACCACATGTATTTCATGAGACAGATTACAGAAAAACTAGGTTAAAGCACTTCCTGTGTGGGCATGGCGCTGGTGGTGTAGCGGTTAAACGCGCAACCATATATATAGAGGCTGTAGTCCTTGATGTGGCCGTCCTGGGTTAGAGTCTCGAACCTGGTGACCTTTGCCAAATGTCTGCCCCTCTTTCCTGTCTGCCTACTGTCGAAAAATGAAAGATAAGGGCTTCTTGTGCTGAAAAAAATCTTTAAAAAGCACTTCCTGTGTAGGTACGTGCTAATCATATTTTTTTCTCACTGCATAGACTAAACAGTGAAGCGCCAACGGGCATTTTAAAATTATTTACCGTTAGACTTCAGTACATCTAGAAATGTACTAGAAGTGGACCAATTTCAAGTTTTCCCACAACACCCATAAAATGTTTTACACTTCAGTGGACAAAACAAAGAAGATAACATTTGTTAATAATTAACTGTCAGAGATGTTTTCTTTAATCTCTGCTTTTATAAATCTTTTTCTTTTAAAGGAGCAGTGGCTCTGGGAATCTGGTTATATTGCACCTGGGAGGTTAATGGTTCAATCCTTAGCCTACTCCAGACTACATTTTTTCCAATATGTTAATGCCCAATTTTGGTTTGCAATTTGTAGCCTCAGGTTCCTGTACTCAGCAGGCAGAAGTGGTACTTGGTGTGGTCCTCTGCTGCTGTAGCCCCTCCCTTTAAGGTTTGATGTGCTGTTGTTTCACCTGCAAAACCTTGTTTGTGTTGCCTTCCAGCTAGAACCTGCCTAACCATTCTCCTCTGACTTCTGACATCAGCAAAGCATTTTTGTCCACACAACTGCCGCTCGCAGTAGATCATAGCCCAGTAGTTCAGCGCTGTTAATGGCAAAGTAATAAAATGTTTATAAATAAATAAATTAATCAATTTAAACGTTAAACCCTTAATTATACACTGTCAAGTACAGAAACATAAAATTTCTTCATGTGTCTCCATTAATTCTTATCTATTAACCATATCACAGAACAGGTATATTAATGTGCACACAGTTTAGAGATAAAACGTCTTCCTCTGTTTCCTCCATATCAATCTTCATATCTCTGTTTGCTCTTTGGCTGTCTTCGCTTGCTCCCCTCAGGTATCATTTCTTCCTCTGTGATTGCACAAATGGTTGCCATAGAAACAGCTAAATGAGGGAAGAACTGAGACAAAAAAGAAAGAATAAAATTAGAGGAATCAGAAGGAAAAAAAGAAGACGAAGGGAGGAACAACTTTAAGCCATTAACCGTCCACGTCTCCCTCAGAGTTTCTTTCCACAGCCTGGTGTTCTTTTTTCTCATGGAGCTTTCATCTGTTCCTCCTAACAATCCCTGCAGTCTTGGCTTTTGTCCTTCATCCATCATCTCTAGAATCTAAGGACCAATCATGTATTTTGTATCCAAAAACATTGTTTCTCTTGTAAACAATTTTTGTTTGAGGTGAAAGAAAAGGTAAAGGCACAAAATTGTGGCTGTCTCATTACCTAACTACTCCCCTCCCTTTAAAGAAATTCTGTTAATTTTAATGCTGAAGAGCTGATGGTTATTCTCATCGCTACAATTTTAATTTTTACTTGTTGATAAGCTCATGTGGTGTATTTGCTAGAGAAAATTATTGTGTGTGTGTGTGTGTGTGTTTTAGTGTGTGTAGTTTTCTGTAATAATTTCATTCATATATTCATCAGCAGGCAGAAGTGCTGACGCAAATCAAAAGGAGAGAGGAGGCACAGAGAGAGTGTGAGAGGCAGAATGTGTGAGATAAAGTGCTAAGAGGAGAAAGAAAACCAGAAATTCTTCCATAAAGATAGCTTTGTTCCAAGGGCACTAATGTGATTTTGATTTATATATTAAAAATACATCAAACATAAAGCATAGATGGACAGCAAAGGAACTTTTAGAAGAAGATAGAGCAATAGTTTCTTATACAGTACATCTTCAAAAGTATTTATACACCTTGAACTTTTTGACATTTTATCACATCACAACCACAAAACTAAATGTATATTATTAGCATTTTATGCAATATATCAACACAAAGTAGCACACAGTGTAATTGTGAAGCGTAAGAAAAACTGATACATGATTTCACTTTTTGAGTCAAAATCTGAAGATGTGGGACACATTTCAGCTTGCATGAGCCTTGGTAAATCCCTTGTTCACTGCATTTACAACTACATGACATTTGGGGCATGCCTCTACGAACTTTAAACATCTAAAAGCTGACATTTTTGACAAAAGTTCTATCTATGGTCAAGTGACCATCAATGTTTGAATGTTGCTATTCTACCACATAAATATTCATTGATCTAAACCACTCCATTGCAACTATCTGTATGTTTGGAGTTGTTGTCCTGCTGAAAGGTTGGTTTCAGCAAAATGATTACACCACTGTGTTGTGTTCAGGAGGCATTTTGCAGGTGGGCCAAAACTTTAGTCTCATTTGACCTGAATTCCTCCTTCAGTGTGTTTGCTTTGTCCCCTACATGGCTTTTGGAAAACTTTAAACGGAACTTCTTATGGATTTCTTTTAACAATAGGTTTCCTCTTTCCACTCTAAAGACTAAAGACTAGATTTATAGCATGCAGCACCTGAGCTGTGGATGTCTGCAGCTCCTCTATAGTTACAGTAGGCATCTCTGCTGCTTCCCTGATCAATTCTCTTATGGCCCCTGATCCCTGCTCGGGATATTCTTTTTTATCCTAACCATGCTTTAAACTTCTCCACAAACGTATCCTTGCACCACTTGTTTGTTCTATAGCAAGCCCCTGAGGCCTTCACAGAACAATTGTATTAATACTGAGATTACATGCAGATGAACTCCATTTACTAACGAGGTGTTTTTAAAACAACTGGTTAAATTTCCTTTATGGTTATTGGTGTAAAACGTTGTGTGGGGTGATACATGGCACATTTTTCAGTTTTGTATTTGTGAAAAATTTAAAACCCCTGTATCATTTTCCTTCACAAGTATGCATTGTTTTGAATTGGTCAATCTCTTCAAATCCCAATAAAATACATTGCAGTTGTTGTAACAAGGAGACAAAATGTGAAATAAGAGTGTAAATAGTTTTGCAATGGGCTATAAATCTCATTGTTTACATGTACTGACAGATAAGAAAAAACAAAGGTCTAAAGTTGGTGAAAAGTTGGTCAAGACATAGGGCTTGCATTATTAGGAACTGAATTTTTTTTAAAGCAATAAAGTGGAGAAGACATTTGATAATGAAGCATTGCAAGGAAAATGCAACCTTTGACTTTTTAACTGTTATTACCTCAAATCCATCAGCAGTCTGTCCACAGAGTGAGCAGCCTCACAAGGTCAACTAGATGTGCTTCTCTGTTTCAGACTGTAATAAACATGATTTTGCTGCAAATGCTTAGTTACCACGACTGCGACAGGCACTGGGGAAACCCGGTATCACTTGAGAAGGGCTTTCCACAAGTGAACAATAAAAGCATCATTTGTCACAGCAAGGTTTCCTGGTGTAGAAGGAACAAAGCCTCACGTCTGGAGGGACTCTACAACATTCCTATTACACGTTGTGGACGTTTGCAGTAACATTTGCTGTTTGCTCAACTTTGCATAAATGCTAATTAACAACAATATTTAAGTTATGAGAGAAACTTCTCCTCAGCAACTAGAAAAAGAAATATCTGCATTGAGCTTCAGTGCTCTGTCTAGCAAAGCTCAAGATTTCATTCTCTTCCAATGAAGTTGTCAGATGCTGTCATAATGTATAAGTTATGTAATTATATTCGACCAGTCCACAAAAACCCCTTCATATTATACCAAAAGTTGTAGGATTTATACAAACTAAAATATTCATTTACTATGTTTCTGATTTTATATATTGATAAAAATGTTTTGTACAATGATTTTACTAGCTCCTGTTTAAAGTCACAGTGTTAACCCATTTGGTACACATATAGAGAAATATGTAGTAACCATGTTTTGTGTTTGAAGTACTTGTAAGATCACAGAGAGCAGGCTGTACTGACTCTGATTCCACAACTATGGAAGCACAGTGAAGCACAAAATGATACATGCCCTTGCATATTAAGATATAAAATTATTTTCATTAAACTAAGAAGTCTGTTTCTGATAAGAAATGAGACAGGCATCTCTAAAAACATAAACAATGTTTTATTTACATTAGGCTTAAAATTACAAGATGCACTGCCACTGCTCTGCACTGCGGTGTATTTAAATATTTACACATACTGTTTTTTCTGTTTTCAAACCTTTTGCATTTGTTGCACTGACATCGATGTCTCTGCATCATAAAGTCACAGCTGAGGCGATATGTTAAACACGCAGACCTGTTTGGCCATGTGTTGTTGATGTCACAGCAGGTGTATAAGTTTTTCATGTGACTCTTCACTGGGTAGTTAAAAAAAAAGATTTATGTTCATGCCTTTTATTTCCTGTTGAGTTGTTCAAACCAGATGATTTACACCAATCATCTGGTTCACACCAATGGTGTTGCAGCTTAAGAACCTCAGAAAGCACAAAGGATTGGATAATGTCTTACAACACATCTACTGGAGTAAATGATAAAAGAAAGGTTTCCATGTAAGTAAGGCAATATATTTGGGAAAACAGAAGAAAAGCTTGTTCTGTAAAAATTTAAGAAGAACACAGCAAGAAAACCTCAAAAGTAACCTAATCCCAGACATTATTAAGTGTATTTAGATTTCTCTCTGGACATTTTGCAGAGATGACACATTCATTTATCTAGTTATTACACCAAAGATCAGTGTGTAACTGAGTGGTATATGAACTGCTGCATTCAGCTCTAACTCAACCAGGATTCTTAAATTATCTGCATGCTTTAAAGAAATTCTGTAATTTCCATTTGTTATTTTAACTTTATGTTTTCTTGCTGTGTGAATATTTCCTGTAGTGAACATGCGGATAAATATAAAATCCTACAGCTCTAATGTTATATCTGCTGGTCTGCAGTACTTAGAGCTATTTTTTAATTCTTCATCGGCCCAAATACAAAACTCATTTTGCCTTGCTTTACTGCACTCTAGTTACCTAGCAACATCCATTCACAAAGTGCCAAATGAGGCACAATGAAATATGAAAACATGGATTCAAAAGAGGCAGAAAGGACGTTACAGAGAAAATAATTCTTCTAGAGAAATGAAAAACCCAGAAATAGGCTGTTATGTGTGCCAAAGGTTGGTAATGGGGAAATAAGTGTTTGTGGCAGCTTGCAGTTTTCAACAATGAAGGCTTAAAAGATGTTAGTGTCACTCATTTCTCATAATTTTAGAACATAGCTTAGCGTAGTTATTTAAATCAGAGCCTTTTTTTTAACCATATCCATTATACTTTAAAATATAAATTTTACCGTGAAGAAAAAACTTGACACCTGCACCATTGCCCAGTGCACTTTGGGTAGTGACTGTTATGTGTATGATATGATTGCCAAATACAGATGTAAAACCAAGGGTTTGACTTTTTAGGTTAATAACAATAGAGATATAACTCCCATTTTAAATTTAAACACCGCAACAAGCATAAACACAATGGACTCATTGTATGTATTTTTTATTTGTCAAACGAGCACTAAAGTCAGTCCTCCTTTGATTCACAACTTTCCCTAGCTGAAATATCAAGTTTATTTATTATTTCATACTTAACCATAGTAAAAAACACACATTGAATGTCTGTTGTTATTTGCTGACTGGTATGACAACAAAATGGTAATTTACACTCACCGCCCACTATATTAGATACACCTGTCAAACTGCTCGTTAACGCAAATTTCTAATCAGCCAATCTCATGGCAGTCACTCAATGCATTTAGGCATGTAGACATGGTCAAGACGATCTGCTGCAGTTCAAACCGAGCGTCAAATTAGGGAAGAAAGATGATTTAAGTGACTTTGAACGTGGCATGGTTGTTGGAGACAAGCTGTTCTGAGTATTTCAGAAACCGCTGATCTAATGGGATTTTCATGCTCTACTACTACTACTACCTCTATCTCTAGGGTTTACAGAGAATGGTCCGAAAACGAGAAAATATCCAGTGAGCAGCAGTTCTGTGGGTGCCTTGTTGATGCCAGAGCTCCGAGGAGAATGGCAAGACTGGTTCGAGCTGATAGAAAGGCAACAGTAACTCAGATAACCACTCGTTACAACCAAGGCATGCAGAAGAGCATCTCTGAACGCACAACACGTCGAACCTTGAGGCGGATGGGCTATAGCAGCAGAAGACCACACCGGGTGCCACTCCTGTCAGCTAAGAACAGGAAACTGAGGCTATAATTCGCACAGGCTCACCAAAATTGGACAATAGAAGATTGGAAAAACGTTGCCTGGTCTGATGAGTCTCGATTTCTGCTGCGACATTCGGATGGTAGTGTCAGAATTTGGCGTCAACAGCATGAAAGCATGGATCCATCCTGCATTGTATCAATGGTTCAGGCTGCTGGTGGTGGTGTAATAGTCTGGGGGATATTTTCTTGGCACACTTTGGGCCCCTTAGTACCAGTTGAGCATCGTGTCAACACCACAGCCTACCTGAGTATTGTTGCTGGCCATGTCCATCCCTTTATGACCACAGAGTACCCATCTTCTGATGGTTACTTCCAGCAGGATAACACGCCATGTCATAAAGCACGAATCATCTCAGACTGGTTTCTTGAACATGACAATGAGTTCACTTTACTCATATGGCCTCCACAGTCATCAGATCTCAATCCAATAGAGCACCTCTGGGATGTGGTGGAAATGGGAGATTCACATCATGGATGTGCAGCCGACAAATCTGCAGCATCTGTGTGTGATGCTATCATGTCAATATGGACCAAACTCTCTGAGGAATGTTTCCAGTACCTTGTTGAATCTATGCCACGAAGGATTAAGGCAGTTCTGAAGGGAAAAGAGGGTCCAACCCAGTAATAGCAAGGTGTACCGAATAAAGTGGCCGGTGAGTATATGGTGGTGTTGTTGTCAGAAATTGTCTTATGGTAATTTCATTGAAAACTCTTACTAGATGATCAGGATGTTTTGCCCCTGATACCAATCTGAGTGATTTAGGAACAGTGATTTGGGAGAGTCGCCAAGTTCAAGACTTTAAAATGAATCAAGTCCATGCATGCACATTAAATAGCACAATATATCAGTAGTGCATGGTCTTCATTTATTTGCAAATGTTAAGCTCATTATTTAATTGCCAATATATAATAAAATTATAATAGCAACAGATATTTTGTTCTAACTGGTGTTTCTGTAAAAAAGACTCAATAGGCTGCTCTAACTCTGGATCAACTTGGTAGAGAACACATCCTTCCCAATCTGAACTCCAAAAACAGATGAGAAACAAAGTCACTGACATCTATCAGTCTGAAAATGCTTACAAAGCCATTTCTTAGACTGTAAGAATCCAATAAAACACAATGAGAGCCATTTTCCATACATGGAGAAAAAATGAAAAATGTTGAGCTTTTTCAAATAATTATAGATCTCAATTCCTTCAGTTAAAGTTGGTACAATAAGAAATAAGAGTGGGAAAATTGTGATATCCATGGGAGAGTTTCCAAAGGCAAACCCACTGCTTACCCTAAAGAAGTTACAGCCCATATCACATCTCCCAAAAAATATCCCCAAACCTTTTGGGGATCATCAAATAATAAGACATAAGTAAAACATTTTGGTGTGGTGTGTGTGTTTTCCCGACATGAAACTCATAAAACTTGTCAACAAAAGGGATATCATGCTGATAGTCAAACGTGTTGGGAGTAGTGTAATGGTATGGAGCTGTTTTTCTGCTTCGGGATCTGAATGACTTTCTGTAAGTGTTGAAACCATGAATTCTGCTCTCCTCCAGAAAATATTTAAGGAGAATGTCCGGCCATCAGTTCACAATCTTAAGCTCAAGCTCCTGTTGTGCAGCAGGGCATTGATCTAAAGCACACCACTAAGATCGACTCTAAATAGCTAAAAAAACAAAAAAACAAAATGAAAGTCTTGGAGTGGTCTAGTTAAAGTATGGACTTCAATCTGGTTGAGATGCTGTGACATAACCTTAAACAGACATTTATGCTCGAAAACACTCAAATGTGAATAAAGCAAATCTGCAAAAAGAGTGAACCAAAACCTCCACAGGGATGTAAAATGTTTGTTTTTATCTATACCTGACATTTCCTCTGTCTAGGGACAGGAGATAAACTAACTCTGGTACATTTGCAGACATGCTTATTAATGTACTAGGTGCACATCAAATAAGCCAATACACAAATTAAATCTACGTGGGACAACAAAAACAGAAAGGAGACATCTCCAAGGGGGCTTTTTCTCAGCACTGTGTTTGCATAGTTTTTTAGGTGACATTTCACACAAATTAGGTTTAAACAACATATTTACAGCACATACAGTCAGCACTCAGATTTTAACATATAGTAGTTTATAGGTATCGTTTGTCAATGGTAGATAAGAAAATGAACAAAAGTCTTTTAAACTGCAAACTGGCTTGCGTGCTGCAAAACTTGTCCTGTTGAATATTTGGAATCTGACCTTTGTGTCGTTGATTATTTATCTTTATCTAAATTCCAAATCTATTTAAATGCTTCTGATCCTTCAGTTCCTCTTTTGTTTTTGCAGAATTTTGCTGCCAAGCGATTTTGGCTGCAGGTCCTCTTACTGGCTAAGACTGTTTTTGTTGCTTGGCAACATTAACTTAGGGATGATTTCAACAAAAAGCAACTGTTAAGGCTTCAGTGATTTAATAACACAACTCTTTTTCTTGGCTTCGCACCAAGCTGTCAGCTCACCGCATGACATCCTGCTACCTGCAGGGTCTCATCTCATACTCTTATTGTCTCTCTGGGAATCAATGGTGTGTGCCCAAGGTTGTGTGTGTATGCGTGTAGCTGTGTGTGTGTGTGTGTGTGTGGGTGTGTCTGCATTAAAGATCAAATCTGAATGTGAATTGAGTTGTGATGGAGCTTAAATGAAAATTCAACATGGAAGACTCACCATCACCTCCAGCTTGGTCTAATTACTCCTCAATGCGGCTCTGCTCCACCAATCAGCGTCAAGTCTGCATTTCTCCCCGGCCAATCATCCTTCAAGGCTCCGCTTGAAAAGATCTTCATCCATGGATCCCTCCGTTCTGCAGCTGAACTTTGACCCTCCTCCACCCCATCTCCACCATTTGGCTTTCAAACTCCTTCCAAATCTCCTCAGCCCTCCACTCCACCACCAGGATCGGATCTCAGGGGGGAAGACATCTCTAAATCTAACCCTAAGATGTCATTCTCAGCATTCACGTCTTCCACTGGGGTTCGAGCGCCAAAGAAATAAACATTCACTAAAAAACTTTTCTAATTGCATCCCTGTTTTCTCTTTGTGAGTCTTTCCAGGTTGAAATGATTATTCACCTCAACAATTATCATACAGGTGCACACAAATCCAGTTCCATATAACTTTCTCCATTGGGTTTTTTAACACCCTGCTGCTCTTTTTAAATATAAAACTTTTTACTAATTAGAAGTATGTGGTCTTCTGAGTCTGACTGCATGGGACTGAATTAAGTTGGAATGATTTGTGTTGAATTGAGTTAACCTGTATCTAATCCAGTTTTATTTATGAAGCACTTTAAACTACCACACAGGACCGTTCAAGTGTTGGGACACATCAAAAAACGTTGATCAGTTGCCCTGTGCTTAATGCGATGTACCCAAAGACCTGGAAACATAACAGCTTATTTTTGGGAGTGTACATTTTATGTCATTAATTAATGTTTTATATTAAAATAAAAACATCAAACAGAAATACTGACCATGCTATTTTACAAGGGTGACAAACTTTATATCAAACATGACTTTAGTTGATATTACAGAAAAATCTCTCAAGTAGCTTTAAAGCATGCAAATCTGAAGTTCTAGTTGTAACCCTGAGCGGTCTAAATTAACACATTTCTAGGTTGACACTTGTGATTATTAATCTGACAATATTATTTAATATTTAATATTAATATTTTATCAAATAATATTTTGGTCTGTTAAGGGTTGTCCTGTGAATACCAGCCCAGTAAGGCGATGGTATTAGGACAAAGTTGAAAGGTGTGAGCCAAGCTCTGACATTATTGAACAGCATAAACTCTGCACACACATGGAATGAATTCACACAATTTCTTAAAATACAAGAATTTATTAACAAAAATAAGTCAACTCAAAGTCAAACATATTTCAATCAACAAACTCTTTACTATGCTAAAACAATCCAACTAAACTACCAAGCAGAATGAAAGAATAAGGAAGACTAATGGGCTATGTACAATATGAACAACTTGATTAAAGATGATTGAAAATCATGACCAAAAGAGTGATGCAACATTACCATGCAATGTTTATGTTTGAGAACCAAGGATTATCTTGAAGAATCTGGAAGTGAAGTTAAGTTAGTCTTGGAACCAACTTAGACAACCATTCACAATGCAAGATCAGATAAAATATTATTTTAATAAAATAACCTTCTGGATGACTAATTTCTCAATGGTGTCTAATTAGTTGCCTTTACTTATTAAAATAATATTTGAAGAAATATTATTAAGGGAATATTTGGAAAAGAGCCAAATCTTTCTGGACAAATGGGGCTTAATGGTGTTTACTTAGTTATCAGATTTAGTAAAATAATGTTTAGAGACCATTATTCACTAATATGAAAACTAAACCTTCCTGTTTAATATTCTGTAGCAAGCACGTGTTCTTAAGCTGTTAGCAGTTAAGCTAACAAAGGAGGCAGATTGCTTAGCTTAGCACCAGAACCAAACACATACCTTTAAAATACCAGGGTCAATAAAAGGGTTAAAATGCATAAGCCTGGACGGCGCGTTATGAGCAACCTCCTGTGTTTAAAATCACCCTTTAACTAAAGTTTGTCTTAACTTTAAAAACATAAACACAGAACACAAAGCTGATCACATGTGCAGCCTACTAGCACTAAGGTAGCTGTTTCACACAACAAAACCAAACTTCATAAAAATGAAAAACGTTTAGATCATTTCATCCTAAATGTTATTCTGCCCAAACCGAACCTCTGACCATGCTGAGGAAAAGATGTCCGGGGCGGCGAAGTTTGAAGAGGTGTCCACAGTCAACAAGCGGTTAGCTTTCGGCTAACCTCTGTAGCTTCGGGCGCTGTGGCGTGCGAGACGGCTCGTTCTGTCCGCCAACCAGCTATTCATTACCGTAACCACGGTGATGCGGTCTCTGCTGTCTTCCTTTTTTTTTTTTTTTTTTTTTTACCGTGTCCTGTCCGGCAGAGTAGCGCTCAGAATTGTTGTCTGAGTGCCAAGAAATTGCCCAACAGATTTACTTTCACAAGCGGAGCATCACAGCTATTGCTTTAAGGCTCTGCTTGATATTTATAAAAGAAACTTTATTATAAACTTCTTTGGGAATATTTCAATTGTTATGGACACGGAGACTGAAATGAAAAAGAAAACAGAAGCTTGACAAAGAGAGAGATGGGGCAAAAGGGAAAAAGGGGAAAAAAGGAGAAGAGAGTGGAGGAGAGAAAGAAGGATGAATAGAATAAAAGATTACACCCTGCTTGCTTATACACAAAATAACACACGATATTTATGAATGTAAAATGTACTTAGTGAGAAGTGCAGCCCAATATAGCTCATCTGTGTATCTATCAAAACCTGTGTAAATGCGCTTTGTATACAAGGTTTCTCCACAGAAATATGCAATAGCGAGTGTGAGGACCCACCGACCTGCCCCGTGGTCCCCGGGCGGACACTGAGGAGATCCGAGCAACAGACATCCAAAGGCCCCCCAAAGCACAGGAACCCCAGGAGAACCACCGCCGGGACTACCGCAACCCCCCCAGAGAAGAGCAGTGGTGAGTCCCAGGGGAGCCACAAAGCAGCGACAGTGCAGAAGCCCCAGGGAACCGCAGCGACGAGCCCACAGGCCCCGCCGGCAGCCCTCCACTCCCGAGCAGATCCAGCCATGGACCCAGAGACCCAAGACCCCGGGACACGCCACCCCCAAGACAGAGGCCCGACAGAGCCCAGGGGTCCAGGCCCCGGCAGGCAGCCACCGGGACTGAGCCAGCACACACCAAAGCATCCAGCCCCGGACACCGAGAACCACAAGTACACCAGCGGGCAGAGACTCCAACCACTGGCAGGCAGAGTGGCGGGGAGGAAATAGGCCCCCCATAATATGGGGGGGGCTAAGCGGATCCAGGAGAGGGAGCAGTCCAAGACCCAACCTGTCACAAAAAAACACAGGCACTCACAGTCACACTGCTGTCTTCCTTCCAGACTGGGAGACCGCGTCTTTGCCGGGGCTTCTCTCGAACACCGTGTGCGTCTGCAGGGCTCGGAGAGAGAGTCAAACAATGCTGGTACCTTAATTCCCCCGTTCGTGAATGAATACCGGATACACAAACAGCAATTCATTCCATACTCAACTTTTGCATATGATCGGTGATCATACGAGACTCTTGGATCCAGTTTGAAGAGATTATGTCTTTTTGCCAGCAAAAAGGCATTAGCGCGCTTGTCCCCCCTATCCGGTCCTCTGGAAGGCCGTGTGGGAAAGAGGTCGGCTTGTGGGAGAGGGGGTGCTCTTATTCAGACAGTGGCATCATGGGAAGTCTGCTGCTACCCCCCCTTCCCTCAGTTGCTGGAAGTCAGTTAAATGCAATTTATTTTGAAAACTCCAGAAAAGTGTATACCGGAGTTTTAATGTTGTAATCCATGGCTGTGGGTCCCAACAACACGGTGCTTCAAAGCTACTGCAGATTTTTTATTTATTTATAGCCATTGGGAATCCTGAGTAAAACTGTATTATATGCAGATAGCCCTTCAGAACCATAAAGAATATGAATAACGTGTGGAGGGAATTGCAGTTTGGTGCCTGAAATAGGTGTACTGTCCAAAAATGTACAGCCTTGTACCCTACAGCACATTTGCTCTCGGCTCTCTAAACCTGATCTTCCTAAAATAGGAGCTGTGGGCAAAATCAGCTGAATCTATAAGGACAGAAATAGGATTTGTGGGCAAAACTTGGCCCTTATAAAGGAATTCAGCCCAATAACGTGTTACAAATAGTTTGAAGTGAATAATTTATTATGTTCTCATGTTTCAGTGTTTCTTTTTCAGAGGCTTCTGAAAGCCATTCAAGCATGTCTAAATAACTGAAAATTCTGTTTAAATGTCATGATCTGCGCCTGTTTGTGTTTTGTTAATTGCACCCAACTGTTTTCCATGTAGTCTTTCTCACCTCAGTGTATTTGAGTTTCTCTCTTCTCATTCTCGGGACGTTTGTTGTTGTCTCCCAGAATTCTGTGTTTCCTCCATGTCAGTAAGTGTTATCAACAAAATACATCCATCCACCATGTGCCTGCCGATGTCCTGTATCCGCTTTGGTCCTTCATCTCCTCAAAATATGACATTAAATGCTCTAAAATAACAATAAATGATGTATAGTCACATTGTTCTCCGCATCTATTGTTGATGCTGCTGCCCGTAGCTGCGGCCGTGAGGTCTGCGGTGCCTGTCGCGGCGGCATTCCCCGAACCTGGTGGTGGACACCAACAGTAAAGGATACTGTCAAGCAGAAGAAGGAGTCCTATCAGCTGTGGTTGGCTTGTGAGACTCCTAAGGCAGTTTACAGGTTCTGTGAGGTCAAGCCACAGCCCAGGCAGTGGCAAAAACTCTGGCCTGGAAGGAGTTCGGTGAGGCCATGGAGAAGGACTACCGGTTGGCCTTGAAGCAATTCTGGAACTGTTTGGCGCCTCAGGAGGGAGAAGCAGTGCTTCGCCAACACTGTGTACAGGGGGGGTATTGAGCTGCTGACCTTGACTGGGGACATTATTGGGCGGTGGAAGGAGTACTTCAAGGATCTCCTCAATCCTGCCATCACGCATTCCCTGGTGGAGAGGCTGGGGACTCAGGGTTTGACTCTTTCATCACCCAGGCTGAAGTCACTGAGGTGGATAAAAAGCTCCATGGTAAGGCCTATGCCAGGGTATTGGAGAGGAGAATCCGGCCGATAGTTGAACTTCGGCTTCAGGAGGAGCAGGGCTGGTCCGTGGACCACTGGACCAGCTCAGTTTATTCATAACTTTTATGGACAGGATTTCTAGGTGCAGCCAAGGGCCGGAGGAGAATCAGGTTTGGGGACCAGTGGATTTCGTCTCTTCTTTTTGCAGATGACGTGGTCCTGCTGGCCCCCTCTAGCCAAGACCAACAGCATGCACTGGGGCGGTTCGCAGCCGAGTGAGAAGTGGCAGGGATGAAGATCAGCTCCTCCAAGTCCGAGGCCATGGTTCTCGACCGGAAAAGGGTGGCTTGTCCTCTTTAGGTTGGAGGGGAGTTCCTGTCTCAAGCGGAGGAGTTCAAGTATCTCGGGGTCTTGTTCACGAGTGAGGGGAGAATGGAGTGGGAGATCGACAGAAGGATCGGTGTGGCTGACGCAGTAATGGGGAAGCTGTGCTGGTCCGTTGTAGTGAAAAGAGAGCTGAGCCGAAAAGCGAAGCTCTTGATTTACCAGTCGGTCTATGTTCCTACCCTCACTTATGACCATGAACTTTGGGTCATGACCGAAATGACACCCTGGATACAAGCAGCTGAAATGAGCTTCCTCCGTAGGGTGGCAGGGCACTCCTTTAGAGATAGGGTGAGGAGCTCGGCCATCTGGGAGGAGCTCGGAGTAGAGCCGCTGCTCCTCCACATCAAGAGGAGCCAGTTGAGGTGGCTCGGGCAACTCTACCAGAGGCCTCCTGGACGCTTTCCTCGGGAGGTGTTCCAGGCACGTCCCACCGGAAGGAGGCCCAGGACACGCTGGCGGGACTAAGTCTCTCGGCTGGCCTTGGGCACCCCCCAGAGGAGCTGGAGGAGCTATGTGGGGAGTGGGACGTCTGGGTGTCTCTACTGAGACTGCTGCCCCCGCAACCCGATCCCGGATGGTACGAGTACGAGTAGTCATACTGTAAATGGGGTTAACTGAATGCCCACATTTTTAGCTTTGTTAAATTTTCCAACTTGTTCCTGTTTCTGTATGAATCTAATTAGATTAGGCAGTATTTCACCGGTCAGACTACATTGTAAGCAAATTAAACAACTACTCACATTTTGGAAGAAATGACAAAATGTTGTATTAATCATCAACTTGCTAATTGTAAGGCTTGCTTGGAATAGTATTTGATTTAACATGGAAATTTACTCCACTTCTAAACATTAGTCCTGTGGACTGGGGTGAACTTTACCAGAATAAAAAGCATCATTGGGTCAATCAAATGGATGCTATATAGAGTATTACAGAGAGTCAAGCCGTTGTGGTCAAACATCTGCAATAATTAATTACATTTTTTTTAACATACAGCTTGTCAGATTGACTTTAGAGATTAGAGAAGGATAACTAAAAGAAATAATAATTAGAAAAAGTTACACTTATTATTAAGGCTTTGTGCAAAACGAACGGTGCAGTGCACATGCAGTTTCTTGCTGATGTATTACTACCTCTTCATCTCTTCTGGATTTTGTCATGTTCTCTCCAGAAATTTTATTGTATTTTATTGAAACTTTTGAAACAATTATCTGTTACATTCTGATGGTCTTTCACATAACCTCCTGACCATGTACGCTGGACGTTTCTGGTTGCAATGTGACAAAATGTGAAAAGTGAAAGGCAAATGAATACTTTTGCACATCTATATAATTACTAGAAAATTGTATGTATAGGTAATTGTCAGTGAAACTACATATAATAAACTACACTTTTAAAATATTTATAAGAGCTCATAACTTTAAACACCAAATATAGGACATAGCCTATCTTCCATTTTTTTTTAAACAGAAAATGCTGCTGCTGGACCACAACAAAAGAAATCTGCAATATCATGAGCCCTTTTAGATTTATCAGAAGGACATTTGAACCCTGGAAGGGATGATCATGTTCAAGTGAAAAGACAGATAGCAAGCCCCAGAGACAGAGACAGAAATATGACTTGCAGTGACAGGCTGGCCAGCTTCCTGTTTACTCAAAGACTGTGGTCAAACTCAGTCAATCTGGGAGAATCCCAGTGCTGCCATCTGGGCTTAACTGGAGCTTTATGCAGGCACCGCCAACTGGCACCGAGAAGGATAATGTGTCACTGTTACAGTAGAATAAAGAAGAGCTGCAGAGTAAGGGGTTAGTTTAAATCATAATTAGAGCATCTACTTAAATCTGTGGATTCATCTTTCAAATTTTAGAAGAAAACTACAAAACCAGTTTCCCCTAAGGCTATTTGTTTTTATCAATTATCATATTGTTATAAACACTTTGTTCATGGCTGTTTTCTGCTGCAGTAACCCTTGATTAGTCACCTTTAGGCCTACTTTGGAGGTGCATTTCTTTTGTCTTCTAAACAAATTTGACAGATCTTTAGAAAAACTACTTTTTTTTTTCAACAAAATCCATAGAAAAAATTCTACTGCCTTCTGGTGTGTGTTTGTTTTAGCTTATTTATTTAAATGTTTACATACTGTAATATTTTATGAAGTTTTTTTAGATGAATGCAAACCAAAATGCATTTTTGTTAATTTCTATATTTAAAATCGGACTTGAAGTTCATTAGATGAACTGTGGATCCTGTCTGAGGCTGTCTGGCAACATGTTTGATGTTTGTTACCTTCAAATTTATGCTGCTACCTCAGTACCAGACCCTTTGGTTTGCTTTTATTGTGATAGGGTATGGAGGGACTGACTGAATATTTTCCCCTGGCCGGGGGTCTTTCTGCATGGAGTTTGCATGCGTGGGTTCTCACTGGGTATGGGTACTCCGGTTTCCTCCCAGAGTGCAAAAGCATGACTGTTAGGTTAATTGGTCTCTAAATTGGCCTTAGGTATGAAAATGAGTGTGTGCATGGTTGTTTTTGCTGTATGGATCTGGTATTGTGCTGTAAAAGGGACCAAATTAGGATTATAGAGAACTACCTGGAGGCTATGCTTTTGTAAAAGCTGGCTATTGAGCAAGCCAGTACTCCAACTACTGCCAGCTCCACTAGTTGCAACAGCCCACACAACTTAACTGAAAAGCCTGTGTTTCCTTCTTGGTAGTTTAACCAAACACCCCTGAATTTGGAGTGCACCCATATTCAGATGTCTATTTTTTATATCCCTTTTTAACGCTGGTTTAAAAGCTTAAAGATTTAGAAATAAGCAGAAATTGAAATACTGGTGGTTTGCTTAAAGTTGTCATATTTCCTTTTGAAACTGATCATATTCTCTGCTGTCCAAATATTTTCATATCCTTTGAATATTTTCACATTTTGTTACATTACAACAAGAAACTTTAATATATTTTATTGGAATTTTATGTGATAAAAACAAAAATAGTGCATAACTATAAAATGTAAGGATATTGATTCAAGGTTTTCAAAGGTTTTTAAAAGTAAAAAGAAATAAACTGTGTTATTTAGTCTGTATTAATCTGAAACCTCTACTTTAAATCCAATGCAATTACCTTCATAAGTCACCCAACTGTTGGTTGTTCAATATAGAAATCTGGCAATTATGTTAGAGTAGCATAAAAGAATCACAGTTGAAAGAAAACCATAAGAAATGTCATTGCAGTTTGACAGAAGCCAAGAAAAGGAAGAAAAGAAACATTGAAGATGGGGCACTGGCCAGGAGGGTTGCTGGATTTGGCATGCTGCTGACCTTGGTACAGGCAGGACAGCTGCTAAATAAAACTCTGTGCTAGTATGCATACATTTTACATAGCATTACCAAAGATATTGTTTCACCAAGAAGGAGGAATGTGATATCTGTCAGTTGATTGTATTCACTGCTCAACAGAGTGATTTTAAAAGAAGCCAACAGTATTAAATTGACTTAGAGTTAGCATGAACAAACTATTCAGATTGAAAACCTTGGAAAAAACATTTAACAGTTGTGGACAAAAATCACACCTTTTTAAGAAACTTATATCTCTTCTAGCATCATCATAGCTGTCCAAATCAGTCAATGTGATAGTTATGTTTCATAGGTTAAACATCTGTTTTCAGACTTGTGTTTTTCATTAAGATGTAGAAATGTTTGTCTGTGGTACGATGGAGGAGGAAAAGGAAACATTTATTCGAAGCCATTGACCAAATGCTTTAAAGTTCAGGCAGTAGGACGGTATCTTGTTGCAAAGGATTTATTTAATGTAAAAGTTTGGAAGCATAATCTGTGATTACATTTGATTAAAATATATATTTTGTTAAAAAACATGTTTTCATTACAAATATTTGCAGTGGAGATGTTATTACTGACCTTAGAATAATCAATTTATGAGCTAGATATATCATAACCAAGTGTTTAAACCAAAGTTGGATTATTGTATTGATCTAACAGAGCAGTTTTTGTCCCCAGACCTTCCCAGATTTGGTGTAAGAAACAGAGCTAACTAAACAGTCAACAACAGTGCAAATTTCAATACAATGGTGTCACATGAAACCTCATGAACAAAATGATATACTCCGTCCAATAGAAAACATCTGTTACTTAGTCCATTCAACCCTTTCTGTGATTTTCTAAACAATTTCTTCATTCAGTGTCAATTTTATTTTACATGGCACATTTAAAAACAACAAAGTTAACCAAAGCACCTTAAAAAGCTCTAGAGATACAACGGTAAAATAAAATAAAGTAAAGTATTTTCAATAAATTAGAGAAAATTAAAATGAAAAATAAAAGCAGCTTAATAAGCAGTCAACACAACACAAAAGACCTACTTAGACTCAAACTAAACTCAGATTAAAGCCAATACAAATAAGCATGTTAAAGGTAAGGTAAAAGACCATGAAGACATGTTTTCATGGTCTTTTGACTGTAGAAAAGGTTTCGCTTTAGATATATGATGTAACTGATACTAGTAACTGGTATTTACAATTTACATGCTTCTCTAATTTCAAAGAATTATCTAAAAACAATCCAACATTTTTGCCAGAGGAGGGACAATGAGAAGCAAGAGGACCAAGGAAATCAGCTAGGTAATCCATTGGGGAATGACTTCCAAATACAATGACTTCAGGTTTATTTTCATTTAGTGTGAGGGAGTTTTGTGTCAACCAGTCTTTACATCTAGAAGGCAATTCAATAAAGGCTGCAGTGGAGCAGATACACCCAAAAGCAAAATTAAAAACAAAATCAATTTGGATGTCATCAGCGTACCCAAGAAATGACATATATTTTCTGGATATCAGTCCATCCATCCACTGTCTCTACATCCTGGGTACATCCTGCATAGTTCACCACTCCAACACAGAAACACACACTAAATTAAGAAATTAAGAGAGCCCAATCTCCTGTTTATGAACTGTGGGTGGAAGCCAGAGTACCCAGACAGAACCCATGCATGCACAGGGAGAACATCCAAACTCCATGCAGAAAGTCCCCAGGCCAGGAGCCGTGCTACCAACGGTGCCACTGTGCAGCCCCTAAATGCAGAATGTACAATGTAGACTAAATAGAACCTAAAATCAACCCTTGAGGTACACCACAACAGATATGGGCTCAAGAAAAAAAACAATATTTAGGAAACTGCAACATATTTAATAGGTTTTGAATTTCAAACATTAACTGTCATCGAAACTGACCTCATTTTAACAGTTAAAAATAAACAAACAAATTGGTAAATAAATAAATGAACATGAGACAAGCCTCTCAAACAAAACCTATAAACATGGCAACTGCATTCAACCTCATCTTCGCTAGAATTGTTACACCTGACTGTACTGTGACTACTTCCGCTGTTTTTGTTCTCTTATCTCTCATGTAAAGTCAAACCAGCGAACTAAAGCGCACAAACTTGTGCGCATGCGCAAAGGCACCTGCTCCTGAGTCCTGGTTCCATCTTCAGCCATCTCTTCGCTCTGCCTCCCTCTCCTCTCCCTCTCCTTTCACCACGGACGACAGGTGGGAGGAGACGCTGCTGAACGTGTCTTTTCCTGCAGCGGAGAAAACGCCTCTGCTCCCCGTCGGTCACGGGTCCGATCATTCACATCTTTACGCTGCAGGTCTCTCTCTGCGGGGTGTGCCCGCATCTGTTTTTTTCTTTTCTCCTTAACTGGACCGAGGTTATCTAATAAACTAACTGGAGGCACCGTGCAACCTTTGTGTATAGCTGAGCAGGATTTAAACCTTCCCGAGTGATTTTGAAATCATTGTACGGGCAGATGCGCTCATCTCATCCGTTCTCTGGCCGCTGGGGTACTAAAGATGGGGCTGGTCGTGCGGGTACCTGTCCTGGTTTCGTACCGGTTCGGCTTGTCCCGGTAGACTGATCCCTTTTCGATGCTGCAGAATCCTGAGGGACCAATAAAGAGATTTTCCTAAGAACCGGATTCACCACCAGCATCCTGCCAGATGGATAACTACTCTGCTCTACCATGTAAGGCACCACAGAGTGACACAAACCTGCTGCAGTATTTCTCATTCGGTCTGTGTTAACGCTGGTGCTCCCTGAATGGATTATCTGATTATTATGACAGATTATTATACTTAAAGTGCAGCTCATTACTTCTCCTTGTTTCATGATGGTTGTACACTTATTTTATTGCTAAAATCATATCATAAGTTTAAGATGGAAACAGTATGTGCATCCATTAGAAAGGAATAAAGGAAGGAATAGAATATTTTATTAATCACCAAAGTGGAAAATGCCTTTAGCTCCCTAACATACAAGATTAAATAGAGTTTAGTTAACAAGGTTAAAAATGTTTATATGTTGATTTAGAATAAATAAATAAACAATAAACAAATAGTTAATTTCGTTACTGTGGGCTGGTCATTTTAGCACTGTGATGAGTTAATGAAACCAGCATGCCTGCAGGGAGAGGGAGGTGTGTGTGTGTTTGTGTGTGTGTGTGTGCGTGTGTGTGTGTGTGTGTGTGTTTATAAGGATGATATGTGATGCAGTGTCATATACTTTGCTGTCTTGACATGCAACTGTTCTGCCATCATGGAGTCATGCTTTCAAACATTATCTCTCTCAAACACACACACACACACACACACACTCTTGTTTTGCTATATGTAGTGAGGACCATGTGTTGACTCCCATTGACTTCCATTGATTTTCAGTCATTTTCAACCCTTTCTATGCCCTAACCCTGACAATAACCCTAAACCTAACCATTACCAGTGCATGCCTAACCCTAACCTAAACTCAATTCACACCTTAGTCCTAAACCTAACCGTTAGCAAAATAGGTCGTGAGGACCAGCAAAATGTCCTCACTTTGGTACCAACGGTCCTCAATTTGATGGTGAAATCGGGAAAATGGTTCTCACTGTAATGCCAAGCCAGGAACACACACACACACATACACACCCCACACACACACCCCCACCACACACACCTGTTAAATCCTCCACCCTCAGGTAGTGCAGATTATTATCCTATCTAGCACCCATTTTAGCTATACCAATCTGTCACACTTGTTACAAGCTTGAAATGGCACAGGCTTATTTTTCACCATCTGGCTAAATAGTTTATTACCGTTTTTATTTTCTGGACCTGATCTTTTCTGTTTTAGTGCATGATATAATGTGTTGCCCAGTCCTCTCCTTATGTACGTCTCTTTGACTTACAGTGCATACAAAACTAGCCTCCTTTTACTTAAAGAGAATATTTAATTCTAATCTTCAAGGCAACACATTCAAAGCCCATCTTTCTGTGCTTCTCATAAGATGACTATTTTAATCTACTTTGTTCTCAGCAGGGCTATGCAATCTCCACTAATAGCTTTAGTTTGTATGATTTGCAAACACTCAAAAATGAGTCCTGTTTGTCTACTTTGGTCATATGAACCAAGCAGCTGAGGCTGTGTCTGCATCTAAATATTGAGACGTGGAGATTTGGAGATTATGCACTATGTTTTGCTATCTATTTCTGTGTGTATATTATTTCTGTGTCTTTATGGTTTTAGAACATGATGTTCTGTTAAGGAAAATAGACTTGTATGTTCTTGTGATACATGCCATCTTTTTATATATCTTTTAAAAAAGGGTTGTTTTCAAATATTTACTGTATTATATGAGATATTAAGGCAGACACTCACACACAGTAGAAAACCCTAGAAGTTCTTCTTATTCTGTCCTATGCACCATATAACAGAATTCCATCTTTGCTTCTTTTCATTTTCTATCTTCACAAATATGTTTTTGGGGTTGGAAAACATAAAATACCCCTCTTGAGGAGAAAGTATTCACAGTTTTCTTTGGCTATAGGCTAGCTTTCCTGTGTGTTTTCATTACAGACACAGAGGAGGGATTTCACTAATAAAAATCACATTAATTTGCTCCAGTTATTTTCAACTGTGTTGGAGATTTCAATCTGAAAACTCAAAGAAATGCACAAATTGTTGTGAAATGACTATATCAATAAATTAAATTTGATTGAAATGATACAATCAGTATGGAATCTTTGGATGTTTGGAGGTAGAGTAGACACTTGAAGGTCTATGTTTTGCTTTCAAAGTCATTACTATGCCCCTTTTTAGAGCTAACTGCTCTTCTACTGAAGGGCATGCCTGTACAGGGGAAAACTGTTGCCACTATGGAGGTGACTGGACTTTAGGATTAGGTGTCAGAAGTTTGGTGGCTGTTCAGTTTCCCGCCCTAACAGGCATACACATATTACAGTGGCCTGATGTTGGATCAAATGTATACACAGATCATTTAATCTCAGACTATGTTGTAAAAAAGGATGCAGGGCATTTGTACAAGACAACTATCTAACCTCATGCATACCCAAATGTTCACCCCTATCAAACCCTGTCAAATGGTGGTAACAGGTCTACAAGGCTGTCACACCCTCCTCCAACATCCTTTAACACACTGCTCGTCTCTTTATACCACTTCTAATGCCCCTTGATGCCTTTCTAGTTGTGCCATCTCATTGCAAATTGGATTAGTTACATTCCCATCTCTGATCAACATGTCTATCCACTTGAGCAGAACTTATCTTTTCAATATTTGTCAATGAGTTCTAGGGATGGCGATATAACCTTAAAATGTTATCATATGTTGTGGCATTTATTAGAATGATGATAAAAAAAATGTGCTATATACAGTATTTATATGCTACTCTACTACATCAACTGCAACTGTGCTGCTAAGCAGCACATAATAATTATGTTTGATCACAATTTAAAACTGGAGCATTTGTCAATGCCCTCATGGAACCGGCAGAAAATTGCTTCAACAGCTAAATTGATAATCATCATACTCCCACTTTTGAGGATTTTAATTCTTATATTCACAGAGTGACAAATTATTATCACAGATTTCTTTTTCTTCCATTATAGGTAAACAAATAATACTACCCATACCCTAAGAGTACACATCACATGGGAATTCACTTTACCTGTCATTGGTCATAATGTTATAGTTTATCAATGCACCTCTCCTTATTTGTTATGTAATATTTAAATATTGACCTCGTTCTGGGCCTGTATCATGAAGCATTCATGGTGCAGGGCTTCAGTGAAGCATTGGAGATAGTGTTATTCAAATTAAACCAATCATGTTTTTGATCTATAATGTGATGTAATAATGTGTACTTTAACAACAAGCATTAGCTGTGACTGATGACTCACCACATACTCCTTAATGACTTTTTTTCTATTAATTCTTATCTTTTGATGCATGTTTTGCGTATTTCAGACTTTTAATGCTGCTGTCTATCACATGAACTAGAATGCTGATATAATATTAGCCTCGGTAGAGACTGATATTAAATCTTTTATTCTGAATGTTTAAGAAAGAAAAACACTATTTAGATTTAAGACATGATCCTCTCATGTGGAATAACACTGCATCTTTTAGGGTTTAGAGGCACAGTCCTCCAAGTAGAACATGAGAACCTAACTCCCTGTCTCACAGTATGATGGGCTTGAGTAAAAAACAGCTTCAACACACAGCCTGAAAAATATATATATGACCCAGCTGCTTTCATTTAAAACAGCTTTCCAGTCTTTGTGACTAAAGATATTCCTAAAACAGCTGCAAGTTCATGAAAAACATGAAATCATTCTTTCAGCCAGCTGACTGGTAGTTTGGACCAAGAGCTGGAACAGTGACAGTACTGTATTACTCTATGCTCCATACAGCTGTAAGATATTTTTGCTCTCCAGCAATTTCTCTTGCATCTGATTTCAACCATTTTAAACTGTAGGAATGGTATGAAGGAAAATTTTTGAGGTTTTGAAACTGTAACTTTTTAAAACCTTAGCATAGCTTGATACCAATACACAGCCCATGCCTAATGTCCATTTGAATATAGAAAATACAATTGTATGCATGTGTGTACTTAGATGAATGAAAGCAGTAAAGTGCTTTGTATTTAGCTGTGGACCATTTTTCATATGGTCCACAGCCACAGTCACGTCTGATGGTGAATGCTGATGGTTTCAATATGTTTTTAGGGAAGGCTATCCCTGATAATTGCAGTCCTGTGTTGATGTTCTTGACGTTTTTAACGTAGTAGTGAAAATGCTCTTAATTCTTATTTATTTATTTTTAGTGCAGCTTTAATATCAAACTGCAATAAGAACTTGTATGCACTGAGTCGTGGTTTTCCTGTGGATTGTTTGGATTGTCTCAAAACACATCACATACTACTGGCAGTTTCAGATGTTATGGCCATATACTGTACTAATTTTAGTCTAACTAATAATGTTGTACATTCTTTGACACTCTAAAAATAGCATACCAGAGAGGAGTAAAATAAAAGAGGCTTCAGATCAATATGTCTTCTTCAATAGTGAGAGATTGCAGGCTAGGAAGAAAGTTAACTCTGATTTTGCTGCTGCTCCTCTAAAGCTTCCACGGGACACTGCTGTTCTTTCTGTTCCCACTGCTGCTGCTGATGCTGCTCGTTGCCTAGTCACTGTATCCATGGTACCGGCTCCTATCGCCATGGTGATAGGCCAAGGGAGAGAGACCCAGTGAGCGAAGGGGGGACAGAGATACCAGTACATCAGCAGTGTGTGTGCTTTGATGAGGAGGACGAATTGTGATATATTTGAGGATGATGATGAACATTATTGTGACATATTGGTGTTGTCAGTTTGCCAGTGGCACGCTGAAGGACATGAAAAGTCAAGTTTAATTAGCCTTTATATGGCAACTTTACAGAGGAAATTATTTCTGTCAGCCATTTTGCTGCAAGAATATAACCAATAAAAAAAGGAAAGTCCTCACATCCAAGGTGCTGTGTTCGTATTGATTTAAAAAAATACTGATGTATATATGTATGTACAGTATGTATGTATGTATGTAAAACTACAGTGGCTTTGGTAGTGGAATTTTTTTTTCTTTTGATCTCTTAAACTCGATAGTCCCAATCTGATAATAAATAAAATTGACTAAAATGTTCCAGCCAACATGTGTTAGTGGGAATCTTATAGACAGTTCAGGCTTGGTAGTTACTGAATGGACATGGTCCCTCAGTGAGCTTCTTGTTTGTGTTTTACCAATCTAACACATACTGGCAAAACTGGCTGGGCTTGTAGGTATAAACGAAGTCTAAGCTGGGTTTCATATGGGCATAAAAAAACAAAAATTCAAATTGTGCAACACATCTGGGACGCATATGACCCCACTTTACACTAAGTTGTCCTGCATTAAACCTATGTAGGCCATTAACTCAGGGCCTTTATATAACCCGTGGACAACCCCATCTGGGGCCTATTTTTTTAGCCTATTTCCTACTGACATCAGTCCCATCAGTTAGGTGGGGTGTAAGCCTAAAAAATTAGTAGCTTAGTAGTGCAGTAAAATAGTGCTCTACATTTCTTCACTATTTCATGCTCAGAATCATGATGATGTCCCAATTAACTCACTCCTCAAGACTGTTCAGGATGCTGCTGTCTCTTCTAACAGTTTTTAGTGATAGTCACTGATATATTGTCCTTATTGGAAGTACTCCAGGTCAGCCTTCTCCAACTAGGGGTTAAACAGGTTAGGAAAGTAATTACATTGTTCAGATTTTTTCTCACATAAACGTGCATATCTGTATTATGTTTCTTAAGAGTTTCCTGCTTCATTTTCATGCAGAGCAATTTGATTAAGTTGCATGTTAATATAGCATATTTGCTATATTTTAATAGGACTCGATATTTCACCTCTCAACATATTTCAGTGTGGCTCCTGTTAATCGTGTGTGTAAAACCTACAGGGAACGTTTTTCTCCTGCTTCATAATCATAGTGCTCTGCTTTAATTGTTTACAGAAAATGTAATGACTAGTTTTTCATCTGTCTGAGCACAGCATCCACATCAAAAAACAAGACAAAGACAAACTGGGAGCTGAAAGAGTCATTACAATTTATCTTTCCCTGTAAATGTCATTGTAAAGTTTGAAAAAACTTACAGCTTGTTCAAACTTGCTATTAACATGTGTCCTGGCTGATTTAAGCAAAAGTTGTCCTCCCTAAGCATGACCACTTACACTGGTCAGATCTCAGTTACCTGGTTAACATGCAAGTATAACATGTAACATCAAACAGCAAGGCATCAGGTGAAAAGCAAACTAGACAGGTCTGCTGATGTTTCTGTTGCATTGCAGATGCATTCAATCACATTCATTCATGATGATGGCTCCAGGCACTGGGGATTTACCGGTTCTGCTACTCTATACACCATTAT
Source organism: Crenichthys baileyi (assembly GCA_036173005.1). Classification (NCBI taxonomy): domain Eukaryota; kingdom Metazoa; phylum Chordata; class Actinopteri; order Cyprinodontiformes; family Goodeidae; genus Crenichthys; species Crenichthys baileyi. Next base: position 95,773 of record JAHHUM010000159.1, on the reverse strand, counting down.
GGAGCACATGCCACTCCATAGGAGGAGTAAACTTTCAACACACCAGGTAGAGAGATTTTTTTTTTATGGGATTGACACGCTGCATAGTACCCATAGCTGGTTCGACCAGCTTCAAAACATCAATCAAAACTAACTATATAGATAGAGAAATATCGCTTACCCATACAACCTCCCCATAATCCACTGGTCAATGTATTTTTAACTTGTGATACAATGATCTTTTTCTGTAAGGATTCCAATAAGGAGATTTCTAAATCCTGTAACGAAAATAACCAGTACATTTAACATTCTCTTTACTACATCACCCATCCTCCATACATTTTGAGTCAACGTTATGGTTCCTGGGTTGATTTTCCTTGTGTCTCTCTGTTGGTTTCCCATTATTAAAAACTTTTTCCACCATGCTCGTACCACTCAGATCTCTGCATTTGCGTCCACCACACCCACATTATATGACAGTTGCATGTAAATAGTAAATAATTACCACTTATGCGACACATTATAATCAACATAAGCTCTACACAACACTTTAAATTGTGTTACCAGCGAACTATAGTACAGATCTGAATGCAACACTTTGAATGTAACACTTAATCGGTCATACATATTCAAGCACATAACGGGAATTATGCAGTTCAAGATCTTACTTAAACATATGGAAAGTCTTAGGATAGAATAATTAAACTTCCGAATGGAAGACAGCCATTGTAATGTGTTCCATGGTCCTTTTTGTTTTGTTCTGTTTTTGCCTAAAACTCAAATTTTTCAGATCTGCAGCTATTTCTTAAGATCACAAAATCAATGTAAAGAAATATTTGTAGGAATTTAAGGAAGATAACCGATAGAGTTGCGCAATACTGAGCAATGAGGGATAAGGAACAGACATATTATCCTCTTCGTCATGGCATGTATTATACTGTAGGCTGTGTGAAGCTGCTCCAAACTGGTCTTCTAAAGGATATATTTATGGCATACTTTTTTTAATTTATATGGTTTAGTATGATTTTTTTTCTCTGTGGGTAGAGATGTTACTTGGGCTTTATCTTCTCTCTCTTGAGTCTTGGTGATAGTGTGGTCATGGCTGCATCACAGAAGTATCTGAAAATGACTTAGTTCTCATGAAAAAAAAAGTTATATTGTTTATGTAGATATGTTTTGCTTGTGGGTATTAAAATAAACTTATGACTCATTCCTCTTTACACATTTTCACAGAAATGTTTTAACTATGTCAGACTAAACATTAAATTGTTTTAATTCTAATTCTCATTGTATCAAAATCTGAAGCACTCTCTTTGTTTTCATCTTTAAAATGTTACCTTAAATCACCAAATGCTCATTTGACCATTGTCATGCTAGTCCTCAGGCTTCATTTTAAGATGTCATGTCCCTCAACTATGATCTACCAGGCAACATGTTTTGGGGGGGAAATACTGGAAAGATTGTGGGGCCCCTGGTAATCTTCTGTCGTAACAAAAACCCTCTCTTCCTCTAATGTGACAGCTACAAAAATGCTCGAGTTGACCTGTCAAAGACAAGAGGGAAACCAGGGCAGCTCCATGTAACTGTAATGAGACAAGGTCAAAATTTCAGATAAAGCACCTGTTTGAATATGTTGAAAGTAGGGCAGTGAAGGAAAAGCACAGCTACACAGGAGCTTTGTGGGTTTATAGAAGAAATTACTGTTTAAATTATATGGCCGGGCTGTTTTTTGGCTCATTTAAATGTTCTGGCAAAAGCTAACTGTACAGTTAGTAAACCACCCAACAGGATTACAGCAAGGTGTTTCACACTACTCGGTAGCCTCAGTAGGTTTATGTATGGGTTGCAGAGCCATTTCACACTGTGTCACACATTGTTTCTGCTGAATCTGCAGGGTTGTCTTTGTGTAGCCGTGCATGTGTGTACATCTTATTTGCAACCATGTTTTTATGTTTGACATGGCGGGAAATGGTTCTGCAGTTCATCCAAATGGACATGTACTTTGGAATTAAAGAATCAAATTTTCCCCCAGTGCTTGTACTTATCAATGTGACTTTAACTAAAAGATGCATGTATTAAATTTGACTATATATATATTTTTAGGTCAATTAAAAACATTTACACAGATTTATTACATATAGAGCAATACATTTCATGATTTTATTTAAGTTCATTTTGATGAGGAATTTTGAGTTATGTCTAAAATATTGTGCTTCTTGATTACCTACAATAACACTCTTTTTCATCTTTTATACAACATTATTTCCTTCCACTCAACTTTTTATTCTTATGCTTGATTACAGCAAGATTAGCCAGCTTATTTAGCAATAAGCTTTTGTTGCTTATGGCTCTGGGGGTGAATATCAGTGACTTCCCCATGATTGTATAGGGCATACATGGACATAACATTCTTGTATTAAAAATGCATTTTTAATTAATCTTAAGTTACATTTTGATGTTCTGAGGAAAGGAATTTTGGGTTTTCACTTGCTCTAAGTCATAATCATTGAAATGACAGAAATAAACACATTAAATATTTCACTCTGTCTGGAATTAATCTATATAATAGATGAGTTTCACCTATTGAAAAATAATGGCTTAAATAAAATCTAATTCATTGAGATGCAACTGTTATTTGAATTTAATTCTAATATTTTTTATTCGCTTTAAACTCATTGATTAACAATTCAATAATGAGGCCTTTTTAGAGGACCCTTTTTAGCAGAATTACCTTTATTTAAATAGTACATGGTGACAGGAAAACAATTATACTTCAAAGTCACTGAGAAGCACAACTCGTACATTAAGTTTCCATGCTTAGGTTAGCTGATTAATAGAACTTTGCCATAGATGTTCACGGCATTTAAATTTTCAGCATTGATTAAGAAAAAAGCTGGGTCCTGGTCCCTGGTCCCTTTCCTGTCATGAATCATAAGATGAGAAACTAAATGGGAATACGCATTCAGAGCTCCATGGTGCATCTCTTAGATTAATGCATGTCAGTTGCCATTTACACATTAGGCATGTGTACATTTAGCTTGTGCTAAATTGTGCTGGGACAGGACAGATTAGTGGCCTCTAACCCAGGATATTTTACTCAGATGTGTCAATGCTTCTGAATAGAACAGGTTTAAAATGGATTACTGACATAGATGCAGCCTGTTAGGGTTTTCAGATAGAATATATAAGGGTGTATTGTTTGACATGGGTCTGACACCGCTGATGGTCTTTCCCCTTTATTTACTTCTGAATCAGAGTTGCTAACCAAATATAACTATACCAACCGGCAGTCTTGGAGATGGTAATCAGGCAAATTGGTCATTGTTTTTCTGAACGCGCTTCTGAATGAAATGAAGAACTGGCCATATCCTGCATAAAATTCTACAGCACATAATGCTTTCTTTTCGTAATACAGATTACTAGTAAAAGTAAAAAGAAAAGGAAAACAACAACAATGCTTGCTTTTAAGAAATACAGTATGAAGAGGTTTGCTGTTATTGCTGTAATTTATTTCTCTGAGACGTTAAAGAAACACAAACGTTGCTTTGATGTCTAGATGGCCAATTATTATTTTTTTCTTTTCAGTTCTTTTCTTCTCAAAAAAGTAAAACCCGGATGTGCTGGCAGACTTGGAGAAGTATGTAGATATGTTCTCCCCTGCACTTGTTCTCTCTGGATATTCCTGCTCCAAAATATTGGTATTAGGTTCATTGGCCACTCTAAATTTCCCTTATGTCTGAGCGTGTGCATGCATGGCTGTTTGTCTCTGCCATGCCCTGTGATAGGCTGGCGACCTGTCCAGGGTATAACCCGCCTCTTTTCCACTGAGCACTGGAGTTAGGCACCAGCCCCCCTGTGACCATGTATGGATGGATGTATGTATGTATGTATGTATGGACTGATGGATGGATGGATGGATGGATGGATGGATGATGGAACAATTATTTTTAATCCATTTCTGTTTTCTGAGTATGCACCCTCTGTTCTCAGTATTAATACATATCCTCCCTTAAGTCTGAACCAGTATAGAGGCATTTATATTTTCTTGTAAATTCTTACAGCAATTACAAAAATAATGTATGAAACATGAACTTGAAATGCATTTAGTTATTATTTAATCAGCTTTAATTCGAATCTAAAATATGTAAGTCAAACCTGAACTGGGTACAGATTCTTTAAAACACAGTTTTTGATACATTGGTAATTTTTTTCTGTTTGAGAAAAATAAGAACCAATTTTAATGCTGTACTATGCAGGGAGACCCCCTGATTTGTGTCAAGCATGAAAGCTGTAAAAAGTCTGATTAGTGCTAACCTGGATTATTGTAAGCTGAACACAAATGTTTTATGTATTCACAAATAAAATGAACAAATTTAAAATCGAAAAACTTTATTTTGTGAATTGTTATGGTAGAGTCTAGTATAATTCATGTTTGACGAGTGATCTCTCCTCACTGTATTTCTTCAGAATAAAGAACATTTTTATGCAGTCCTCAAGGGCCAATGTCCTTCAACTTTTCGATATGTCCTTGGTCCAACACACCTGAAACAAATGGCTGCTCACCCCTGGTCCAGTGTATGGCAGTGCATTTGGAAAATATTTTTGGTCTTACAAACTATGCAAGACAGAGGTTGCAAGAAATTTGAAAAGCTATTACTGAATTTTCTCTTTTTTGCATATTTATTTTGTCCCCAGAGTGGCTTGCTTGTTTTGTTTAGTTTTGTTTTGTGTTAGTTTGCAGTAAGCTGCACAAGGAAGGAAGTCAGGTCTCTGTGCATCTTGTGTTTACTGGTCCATATGTTGCCTGTGGGTGGGTCTGTCCCATTGTAATAGGAAAAAGCCAAAGCAGGACAATTCCTGCTACATTAGGATGTCTGAATGTTAGTATGAGGGAGACAAAGAGTAACCCTCAGGCCAGTGTCTTTAAAATACTGGAATCCATTTCAGACCCACAGCATTTATGGAGGTAATTTGAGGCAACAGAGACTTTTAGTAATAGTCATTTGACCAGCTGTAGCAAAAATAACCTCAGCATTACACACACACACCATGAACTAGCAGCAAAGAGATAAAAATTGGAACAGCTGCAATTAACTGCTTCAGTTGTTCTTTTTTCATTTGGCTTAAGTGTTCTACATTTTGTGGTGAACAGACAACAAGGAGCAGGGAAACTTTTGGAGAGCGGAGTGTGCAGGGAGACAAAAAGGCAGAGAGGAAGACGGGTGAGTGGGAGTAATCTTGACAGCATCTGCCTGGTGTCCTTCTCTGTCTGTCTCAGCTCAGCTGTCACAGCTATCAGACAGGAAGAGTGTAAGAGATGGATTGTCTTTGTCTCTGTGTTCACTCAGTTTCTATGCTCTTTGGCGTCTTATCATTTCTGCCCAACAGCTTTTTCTCTCTAATCACCTGTTTGTGTTTACATGCTTAGTGTCCTGCTCAGAAGAGAGTGCTGGATTTATGGCACTTTCATCCATTTCTCTGTCAAAACAAACCACAAAATATTAACACTGGGTCCCAAAATCAGCTTGAGCAGTCTAACTGTATGTCCCACTTACAATCCATTCGGTTCTATTCTAAATGTAAATCCTACATTTAGCATTATTTAAGAAAATAATTCTGTTTTGTGCATTATATGGGTATGTTTTATTATTTTTGAAAAAAAAACAGTATGCAGGATTGTTTAAAATAAACTTTAATCTGAAAGTTCACCCTCTATCAAACAAAATACCACAGTTTTTCAATTTCTTTTACTATTTTGCTGTAAGTTTTTTTTTTTTTAATGGATTAAATTTACTTACGACAATATAACTTTTACACTCTGTGCACGTCTCTTGGAGACATCACAGAGGGCGTTAGTTTACAGAGCGGTACATTTCTAAATACGCCGTGTGTGCTCAAAGCATGGTATTTGCTTAGCTTTACTGTGCCTTTACCTGCAGTACAACTTATGCCAGCACCATGATTACAGTCAGCAGCAGTGGGAAGAAGTATAAAAACAATTCTAAGCAGGAAACATGATCCACCTTATGCTGTAAATTATAAAGAGTCAGGTGTATTGTTGTGAGTTAACCGAACATTTAAAACCCTGTACCCAATTTTGTTATGCATGTGTGCAAAAAGTCCTCTGCTTTGTGTATGCTCTATGTATGAAAGGGCTTATTATATATTATATTGGATTAACATGACTTCTGTACTGGCCTGTAACTTAACTAGGAGAGGCAATATTGGCAGATTATGATGGTTTTGAGTGACGAACATGTCTCGGCCTCCACATTAGCATCCATCATGGCATATTCTGGCCTAACATGTAAGGTTAAACCATTTGCATGCTCCCTCTGTCTGGTCTTGTCCAAGATCACTGGCCAAGCACAGTGTTAAAAAAAGTCAGCAACTCACCCTGAACTCTGCTTCTCAGTTGCAATGCCAGTTTTTTTTGTTTATTTTCAGCCATTTAGTTTAATGTCAATATATTTTAAAAAATGGGTTTAAACCCTCACATTTTTGAGAAATCCCACTTTGAAAATTCATATTTTTTATTCTGCTGTTTTTTTTTTTATCACGGTTGTACAGTTGATTAAAAGGAAATTCACATCTCTTCATTTGCTTTAAAGCATTAGTTTACTATAAACTCAACTGTCAGTGATGATTGTGTAGCAATAAAGACACATGGAGGAACAAACTATCAGCTTTTTGCAGCAGCAAGTGATTAATTCTTGAACAGTGCCATCATTAAAGCCATAGCCAGAAAGGTTCCATTTCTGTGTTTCAAAGTCTACCAGGCATTTATTGTTATCATACAAAAATGATTTATAATGACATGTAACATTTTAATGATAATGGGTGGAACCACTTGCTGCTCCACAGCGTTGATTAAGCACAGGATATCAGGAAAGGACCTATAGAGCTCAGTGATTACCATGTACGTTTGCCTGACTTGGCAATAAAATAAAGAAAAATGCGACGTTAACTGAACCAGAGACACAAACTGACATCACTGCTGAATTTTCTCTTTGGATTGGGGAAAAGGTTCACTCTTCCTTTCTACATTTCTAATTTCTAAAGTTTAAATAGAAATGTTCTGTCAGTGTTTTCCTTTACATTTGAGGAAGGTCCCATGGCTCTTTGTAAGCACTGATGCGTAGTTAATGTTAATAGCTCTATTACACGTGAGTGAGAGCAGACCTGACATCTGTGTGTTTGTATTTACTGTACTGGGCCACTCTGGACACTTGTGTCTGTTCATGCATGTGTGTGGAAATATTGTTTTCGGGTGTAGTATGTTTATGTATTATAAGTTAGACAAGGATGTGAATGCTGATGTGAGGCTGTTGGACTTCAAGCTTTGAAAATGTTTTCTATTAGTTACTTTCATTTTGATTCATGAATTCAATTTTAGCTCATTTATTCATTTCTGTAACTGCTTTGTGCTGTTTAGGGTTTGGGAGGCTTGAGTCTTTCCTAGCTGTCACTGGATGAAAGGGGGCTTACACATCCAATAAATTACTGGTTCTCCAGAAGGTCAACATGGAGACATATTAGCTAAAAAAAGTTAAAAAATTAACCAATAAATAAAACAAAGCCTCTCCAGGATTATATAGAGATCATGACCACCAATAATATATATTTTTTAACTGTCCAAACTTAATTGTTTGTTTGTAATGTATTTAACACCCTCAGTTTCATGGTTAATTACCAATGGCAATACTACACTTATGTTATTTTAAATAAATGTAAAGTCCTAAACATTTTCTATCCTTGACCACTGGAAGCAATTTTACAAGTTAGCTTTTACTTGTTGAATGTAATTACAAATTACAAAGTCAAGCTTTCTTGTTTGTCCCATCTGGGCTTTTTTCAGTTCAGTTTAATTATGTATTGTCAATTCACATTGAAAGAAGTAATTTCATGGCACTTAGCAGATAAAGCAAATTAAGCCAGATTTAATAAAGTTGTGTTCAATTTAATTCATTATACTCCCAATGACCCCAATTTAAGATCAGTTCGAAACAGTTTCATTGTAGTTAAACACATTGCAGTAATAATAAAAACGAACATCCAAAAGACTTGAATCTTTAGAGCAGTAAATTAAAAGCAAAAAAAATCTTCAGTGGATTCAGTCCCCTGCCCTTAGCGGGCTGGTGGGCAACAGGGGAGAAGCTGCATTCCCATTAAAAGGAAGGGCCCTCCGGCAAAATCAGACTTCGGAAGCTGACCATCTGCCTGGACCAGCTGGGGAGTGACAGGGCAAGACACAGACACAAACAAAGACAAGAAAAAAACCTGCTATCAGAAGAGTAGTAGGAGAACATGGTATATTGTGCAAAATGTCCACGTGTCCACAAATTTTTTACCCTCCCTGATGTTTTCTTCATGTCAACTGTTTCTCTTTATGCAGTGTGCAGCAAATCAGCATGAGTGAGCCAGCCCGCTGCAGTTTTATTAGATCTATAGCCATTATTAGGACAGCATGATTACAACCTCAGAAAGAAAGCTTTTTCTCTCTTTGTTAATGTAACGCTTACACTAACACGATGCGGAGCTGAGTGATTTGCGTGTACAAAGTACGGAGCTTCACACTAAAAATTCTCTTTCGTTGTGTCAGTCAAAGAAACTAAAATAATCAATTCCTTTTAATATTTTCTTCGGTTCTGTGTACCAACAAAGGACAGCAACCCAAACTTTACTCCCACACAAGTTAATTATCTTGTTGACAGTGAAGCAGCTTCAACAGTCGATGTTGTTGGGGCTGTGAAAGAGAAGGTAATCAGTCAGAGGTGACTGGTTCCTTCATTTAATTTGGAGCTATGTGCCTTAAGAAAGCTGTAAAGAAAACTGTGCTCCCCTTATTTAGAGAAATTTCTGCCTAATTTAAAAACTTAGAAACGTTCATGTAATTTATGTGCCATGTTCTTTCAAGCTTTACAAGCGTATTTGTGTCCCATTATGACATGATAAAACCACTTACTTTATCGAATTTCATTTGGGATATACTGTAATGTGGTAAACCAGCACAAAGTAGCACATAACTGTGAAAGTGATAAATGGTTTCCCAAGTTCTTTTCACCAATAAAAGTCTCAAAAGTTAGGGCATGCACATGTTTTAAACCACTTTAAAACTGTTAGCCCTAACTTAGATAGGTGGTAGCAACATGCTGTAGGGATGTGAAACAGGAAAGCTGGTCAGAGTTTACGGGGAGATAAATGGAGATAAATGGAAGGCAAGTCTGAAAGAAAACCTGCTAGAGGATTGAAAAGACTTCAGACTGTGAAATGATATAGATCAAAACATATTGCTGTGTTAGCCAAAGTATTTATTTAAGAGCGCTGAATTCATATGCATATTAGACTCTTAGACATTATATTATTATATTATACATTATACTATATTAGACATTTCTATTTTTTTTCAAAACCATGTATCCATGTATCCTCTTATATTGGTCATACATCAAAGTATGATATAATACACTGCTCAAAAAAATAAAGGTAACACTCAAATAACACATCCTAGATCTGAATGAATGAAATATTCTCATTGAATACTTTGTTCTGTACAAAGTTGAATGTGCTGACAACAAAATCATACAAAAATCATCAATGGAAATCAAATTTATTAACCAATGGAGGCCTGGATTTGGAGTCACACACAAAATTAGTGGAAATAAGTGGAAAAACACACTACAGGCTGATCCAACTTTGATGTAATGTCCTTAAAACAAGTCAAAATGAGGCTCCGTATTGTGTGTGGCCTCCATGTGCCTGTATGACCTCCCTACAACGCCTGGGCATGTTCCTGATGAGACGGCGGATGGTCTCCTGAGGGATCTCCCCAGACCTGGACTAAAGCATCCGCCAACTCCTGGACAGTCTGTGGTGAAACGTGACGTTGGTGGATGGAGCGAGACATGATGTCCCAGATGTGCTCAATCTGATTCAGGTCTGGGGAACGGGGGGGCCAGTCCATAGCTTCAATGTCTTCATCTTGCAGGAACTGCTGACACACTCCAGCCACATGAGGTCTAGCATTGTCCTGCATTAGGAGGAACCCAGGGCCAACCGCACCAGCATATGGTCTCACAAGGGGTCTGAGGATCTCATCTCGGTACCAAATGGCAGTCAGGCTACCTCTGGCCATGTGACCCTCCAAAGAAATTCCACCCCACACGATTACTGACCCACTGCCAAACCGGTCATGCTTAAGGATGTTGCAGGCAGCAGATCACTCTCCACGGTGTCTCCAGACTCTGTCACGTCTGTCACATGTGCTCAGTGTGAACCTGCTTTCATCTGTGAAGAGCACAGGGCACCAGTGGCGAATTTGCCAATCCTGGTGTTTTCTGGAAAATGCCAAGCGTCCTGTACGGTGTTGGGCTGTGAGCACAACCCCCATTTGTGGACGTCGGGCCCTCATACCATCCTCATGGAGTCGGTTTCTAACCGTTTGTCCAGACACATTCACATTTGTGGCCTGCTAGAGGTCATTTTGCAGGGCTCTGGCAGTGCTCCTCCGGTTCCTCCTTGCACAAAGGCGGAGGTAGCGGTCCTGCTGCGGGGTTGTTGCCCTCCTACGGCCTCCTCCACGTCTCCCAGTGTACTGGCCTGTCTCCAGGTAGCGGCTCCAGGCTCTGGACACTACGCTGATAGACATTGCAAACCTTCTTGACACAGCTCGCACTGATGTGCCATCCTGGATGAGCTGCACTACCTGAGCCACTTGTGTGGGTTGTAGAGTCCGTCTCATGCTACCAAGAGTGTGAAAGCACCACCAACATTCAAAAGTGACCAAAACATCAGCCAGAAAGCATAGGTACTGAGAAGTGGTCTGTGGTCCCCACCTGCAGAACCACTCCTTTATTGAGTGTGTCTTGCTAATCACCAAAGATTTCCCCCTGTTGTCTATTCCTTTTGCACAACAGCATGTGAAATTGATTGTCAATCAGTGTTGCTTCCTAAGTGGACAGTTTGATTTCACAGAAGTTTGATTTACTTGGAGTTATATTGTGTTGTTTAAGTGTTCCTTTTATTTTTTTGACCAGTATATATAAAAATCTGTGGATATTTAAGGGGTGTAAGTACTTATCAAGGCACCATCCATCCATCCATCCATCCATCCATCCATCCATCCATCCATCCATCCATCCAGTGCATATACCCACTTACCCTTGCAAGGTCATAGGGTGTCGATTACCACTTTCTAGCAGTCACTGAACAAGATTTGGGGTGCACCCTGGACAGGTTACCAGTCCTTTACAGGGCAACACACAGAGTGACACACAGACAAACAGCTATACACATACTTATTACAAAAGGGAATTTAGAGTGAATAATTAACCTAGCTTGCATGTTTCTCGACTGTGGGAGGAAGCCAGATGACCCCTGAGAGAACCTAGCATGCACAGAGAGAACATGCATACGCCTTGCGGAAAGACCCCAGGCTGGTATTTCAATGCAGGACTTTCTTGCTTCAAGGCAACAGTGCCTATAACTGCGACATTATCGATTCAAATCAATTCACTTTATTTGTCCCCATGTGGAAATTTAAAGTGGCATGAAAGACACAGAGACACATTAAACAGAAATTCTAAATCTACAGTACATATATAGCAGAACAGTCACTTGTCATTATTTTATTATTATCATCTTTGGATTTGTGAGTTTGTGTCAAAGCACATACAGAGTTAGACTCTGAGGGTTGAGAAGATGGACCATCATGGTACAAAGTTTGTCTTCTTCTTTTGCTGCCATACACACTGCACAGCAAAATGTCCTTCCCGAGGAGAGCATCTCAAACTTTCGATCATTGGGGGGGTTCACTAAATTCCTTTGAGTTGATTTTATCAAGACAGTTTAACAGTAAAGTGTGAAATAATGAATGAATGATTCACTCGTCATTGAAAAATGAAATATATTCTGCTGTTATAGCAAATGAATGTAGCAAATGTAAGCAAGGGAACCAGCTAGGTCGTGATTTAGCTGTTTCGTGGAGCCTAGGTGGGAGTGAAGTCTCTCACTCCTGACGGTCTAGCCTGACTTTGCCTTGTAAAGACAACATCACAGTGACTATGGCACTGCTTTAAAACATTTACTGCAGTCACTCTGTGTCGTGACTCATAGGCTTCCCACCAGTGTATCCTGCCACCACGCACTGACTCGTCTCCTCCTCCTGTCTCTCTTTCTCCAGACAGGAAACCTGTATGTGGTTACAAAATGATTTGTCTGGTCCATGTTATTTCAAACACAACATTAAAGCCACCTGCTTAACAATGTGGGGCATTAATTTACTGCCAAGAATAGCCTTTGCCTGGGCTAGCATGGTCAAAGTATTTGTTGTTTATAGAGATGGGGTTTTCGAGGTAAAATAACATTTAAAATTTAATGGGAAATAGAATTTGATTGATGGGTTAAAAGAAAGATTTTAAAGATCAAAAAACTGTTATGAAAAAAAACATTTTATCATGGACATCTTTTCAGATGTTCTAATTTTATTTTGGTTTGTATTGTTTCCTTAAACGTTAAGCAGTGGTTAATAAGCATCATGGTGGTTCAGGGGCAACTTGCCTTACTGCTGTGTGTCAGGTGGAAAAACTACTGCACAACATGAATGTTCTCATTGGCCATTTGATTTTAGCAGCTGTTTATTCAATACAAATCTGTACATGTCTTTGTCATTAAACAGATTATGTTGAACCCATTTAAATTGTTGTGGCACACACCTTCACAGCAGCAAAGAAAACATGTATAAAGAGTGAAAAGGTAGCTTTTATCATGATGTCTAAGAGACTTGTCAGGTCAGTAGAGTGAATTCAAAGGTTACAGCTAATCTTGGGTTGCTTATTGGTCCTACAATGTTGATCCTTAAACACATTTTAACAGTCTGTATCTGTGATGGATCAGTCTACAGGCTTAACGAAAGGGATGTAACCAGAAACTGGAGTAAGGATAAACGGATGTGACACAAAAGTTTTCAAATCAGAGCAGATGGCAAGATATTGCCAGTGAAATTGCACTGATTACAATGTTGATGTCTTTTTAACCTGCTTTGATAATAATCATTCCACACTTAAGTTTGCAGTTTTGGGATTTAGACTATTGCATCAGTTGGATTTATCAATGCAAAACTCATTCTGGAAAAGGTTTGTGGACAGGTAGGCTAAAAGTCCACATTTTGCATATCCTTTTTGTAAATTGTATTATATTTGTAAGCTGTTTGCTTGTAAGGCAAATATGTCACTCTTTTACTCTTTAGAAGCAGTGTTGTTGGAGCAAGTACAAAATTAGTCACACACTGGCAGAGAATTGTTTGTTCCAGTACACAGGGTCTGTTGTGCAAACTCATTGGGACTCAATACCTGACTCCTTTTTTCTCACATATTTTACACCTACATCAAGATCCACTACATCTACATAAAATGCATTGCTTTTCAATTAATTAAATATTAGGTGTGAGGCTAACTTCCCCTCTGAGTTTATTCTTCTCACCTGTGGGGCTGTTTGAGTATGATATGCCCAGAGCCAGGGCTTCTTAATTAGGGTTTTATGGTAATTTTGGACAATTGACTCTCTAGCTACTATGGCAACTATTCAATGTGCAATTTTCATGGATTATTAAGGAAAGCTTTTGGAATTAAACATCCTAAAGGCTGTTTATGCAAATGAAAGCTGAGTCAGGAGAAAGAAAAAAACTTTCAAATATTGTCAAATGTTGGGTAACTCATTGAGTGGTGCAGTTCTGTCGAGGTGACCTTCAGCTGAAATGATAAACATGCAAGCACATTAAGGCAAAGCATGTTATCTGTTTTTCATCTTGAGAGAGAAGGCAAAACAGGACGTTAGGGGAGTGACAGAGGCAGCAGCAGGTGATAGATGGAATGAACGCATGAATAGAGATGCAGACAGTTATGCACGGCTATCAGTTGGCAGTAGGAAAGAGGGATTGACTCCTGGCCAAATCAAGAGAGAGAGAGAGAGAGGAACAGTGGGATGACAGAAAGATGGAGAGGTTGTTCCAGATAGCAGCCGGTTTCACAGTATGTACTGAGAGAGTTTTTCAGGTGAAGGTGAACCTTTCTCTTCCAATCAGGACTGTGTGATCTTGTGATCTGGGTTTGCCAGCACATGAAAGTTTAGAAGTTAACTTTAGGATCTCTTGGAAAGAAAATTTCAAAAGACTTTTAACATGATACAATGGGGCCAATACATTTATATACAGAGCGATTAAGTGATTTAACCTTAAATTATTTCTCCACACACAATTTTTAAAAAGTTTCTTTAACATTACATTTTAGAGATTATGTAGCGGCAAAGTTCTGATAGGTCTTTAGTATTTGTATCGTTATTGTTATGCTGTTGTTGTCTTTTTTTATCCTCATGCATTCACTGATGTAACCAAACTGTCCTAGTAGGAGATTATTCAGATTAGAAGTGCATTTTCTCACCTTTATTAAAGCTCCTTACACCTTTTAAATGATCATTCACACAAAAATGAAATTTTTTCCAATGTTTCGTTGGTAATTGACTTATTATTTATGGTTTCACTTTGCATTTACCAAATAAACTCTAAACAACTTAAAACTGTCTAGGTCTGTTCTAGGTCAACAGTTTATAGGCCTAATGCTGTGGTGATGGACATCTGTGTTTACGTTCTTTCTGTGGATTTCATCTCTTAGACTCTTAGCATTTTTGGCTCAGCCTTTTAATAAGTTGCAGGGACATGAGCATATTAAAACAGCTAAAATAGCCTTTTTGTTGATTGTGTGGGTCTTAAGTTTTTAGGTGCTGCAAATGTAAAAGGCTCTCCGTTGCAATTAAGTCCTTGCCAAATCAGCTGTGTTTTATCAAATTATCACTAGAGTTTTTAGCATTTGAAAGCCTGTTAGATTTTGTGGATTTTAATTAAAAACAAAAATCTGACATTTTTAGCAGACTATTAAATTTTAGGGTTTACTATCTCATTTTGGTGCGTTTAGATGGTTGTCTCTGAGTATTCTGGCTTCCTCCCACTGTCCTTTAAACGTTAATGTTGGGGTAGTTGACAATTCTCACTTTTTTCTTTTTGCCCTCCGGTATAAAGGCTCAGTTATAATTGAGCGACCCTGAACAAGCGCTGTTGGCATTTATACTTGGAGCTGACATTCGTGCAGTAGTCTCCGCAAACGCAGGGGGCAGTATGTTACATAACCAGTGGAAATAGTAGCACGTAGTAAAAGAGAGAAGAAACTATTGATGTCACACACCAACAATGGCTGCATTTCTTATCAACGTGATTCTGTTTCTTGCAAAGTTCAGATTCATAAGAGTCTAACAATGATCTAAAACAGTACCTAAACAATTTTAGACACTTTACAATTAAAAAAACTATAAAACATTTTTCGTTTATTGTTTTTCTTTTGTTACTCTCTTCCTACTGCGTGTGTATGCTTAGTTGTGTGTCCTTGTGTTACCTTAGGATGGACTGATGAACAGTCTAAGGCGTAACATCCCTCTTGCATATTATGTGGGTTTAGAAATAGAGTACTATTTTGGCAAGCTTTTGGTGAACCCATAGTTGCAAATCTGTAATTTTTTTTGTCTGTTCACTGTATGCATCAAACTGAAACTTCTTCCAGTGTGAAAAATCATCAATAGATATGTTTTTCACCCCTTTATTTGGTGTTGGGTTCAGAACTGCTAAGTCTATCGAAGAACCTGTAGCTCTTCTTTCTTTCATGGTGAATGTTTGTTAGGTTTAATGTTTGAATTAAAACAAATAAGTCTGTAAAATAGTCCTTAGAAAGAAAATCCAAATCAGCAGACTGTAAGACTGATTAATACATCTTTATTAATGTTAAAAGCATTCAACTTCAAGTATGTTAAGTCGTTTTGTGTTTTTTTTTAGCAATAACTGCATTAAACTCATACTGTTCTGATTATTAGATTTTATTGTTTAGTTTTGTCGTGGTTATACATCTACCCATTCATTATCTCATCTACAAGAATGATCATTTTCAGTATATAAAGCATAACACATTTATGTGTGCAATGCATATTATGTATGCAACTGATGCCTCTGGGTCAAAATGGTGTTGTTGTTTTGTCATCACAGATGAGTCATGACTTTATAAGCTTGAGGCAGTGTTCCAACACTGAGAACTATTAAACTCCATTATGTGTGAACTGTGTGATAATGTTCAGTTAGTTTATCATGTCAGGTAGGATTTACAGTGTGGATCAGGAGATCCCTGCTTGAGGCTGGGTTGGGAGGTATTGGGACAAAACAAGGATCTCATATGTTTACTTATTGCTCTTACAATGAAAATATAGTTAAAGCATGAATGCACATTATTTTAAATTTTAAATTGCACATGCATTATTTAATAGATGAGAACACACTCTTGGAAACATATTTGAGCTTTTCTTATGTGTGCCTGAGGGATTTTCAGGACACACTCAAATACAATTTTGACATTTGCAGAACTTAAGAAATGCAATTCAGCTTCAACCACAAACACACATAGCTGACACAGAAATGAATCTTTGATCAGCAGGATATGAGGTGCCTGTATTTTCAGCGGTGAAAGGCTTGCCAAAGTTGATGATGATTGTTTTATTGCTCTTACATGTCAGAAAGAGAATAGTAAAGTTTCTGTCAGCTTTTTGATAGATGTTTTCAATGATCAATTCACTACTGCATGAAACATGGATTGTATGCAGACTCTCGTTTGATGCCTGAAAAACATTTGAACCTCCTAACCTGATGCATAGGAATAACAAAAAAATAAAATAAAAACATTTTTTGACATGGAGTCTAAATTTGTAAGTCACGGTCCTCTGCATTCAGAGTCTTAAATTTCCGTTAGCAGTGATCCTACTAGTTGTCCTCTTGTGATATATTTCGACCTTTAAAACTTTGGCATTTACTGTTGTGGTTAAGTGTTATAATAGAAATTACAGCTTCCTTTCAATTAGCTTTTTACATCGCTGTATTTGGCCTGACTTCATTTAAAACACTGTACTGTCACAGAGCTAACATTCAACCATCTTCATTAAGTAACATCATCCAGGTTAAAACGTTTTTAGCACCATATGATGGCACTCAGTATGATGTGATCACTGATTGATTAAAAGATTAGATCCCTATTTCCTGGTTCAAATGTCTGACAAGGTTTAGTCAACTAATTTAATCCATTTTTCAGTTGTGATATTGCAGTGATATTAATGTGAGGAAAATAGTTGTATTAATTCATTTGTGGGTGAATAATTAAGAGAATAGCGGGAAGTATGACAGGATATGTCATAACAGAGAGAAATGCAGCACTGACAGAATACTGAGGCAGATGAGAGGAACAGGGCATATATCTGTATAAAAAATAATAATGTCATCTCAACAGTAATAAAACCAGTATAATAAATGTCGAAAGAGTTGAACTTAAAAATTATTTGCACAAACAACACTATATTTTTAGGTAGCTCAGACGAGAAGGCTAAAAACTAGTAATCACAGAGGTAATGGCTTGCTGCTACTGCTCCTTTTTATTCTTGTTCTTTGCTTTATGTGCCCTAGGTAGTCTGGGCTAAAACAGGTCCAGATTTAGACTACTGATAAACCTTTTCAGGTGGGGAAACACTACACGACTTTCACAGTTGGCACAGGTTTTAAAGAGTCTAGGTGTTCACACTACAGACTGTTTTTTGTTTCATGACTGAAGCACTGGGAATCCCACACTTACCAACTGGACCTGCTGAGATTGTTTTACTGATGTTGGGACTGTGGAACACATATTTGAGGTTGTGAGGTTGTTTGCGAGTTTTAGAATGAATTAAAGTTGGCTTTAATTTAAAAATGATACTATTTCTGTGTGAACAAACAATATCTTGTTTGGGTTGGATTGTTCAAATAAACATTAAAACAGTATGGTAAATGGGTTTATTTTATTTGGACTATAATTATTTCAGAAATGTCAGTATATTTAGTTAAGTATTTATTTACTGCACTTTAGTCTTAATATCTGAGTTTCTCACTGTTGTTTTTAGTTAGTTAGGTGATAGTTTGTATTATGCTCAGCAAAGTATTTTTCATTATGTTGTATAGTTACAAATAAAGCTAATAAAAAAGCAGGCTCTCAGCTATTACCTTGTCCCAGCCTCTCTTTTTTATTGCTTGTTGGCAACATGCGATTGCAGTTGGGTTGATGATCAGTTAACACTACTGCATCCAGATATAACTAAAAAAATTCAAACAAGGTTATTTAGTGGTGAATGAGGTCGATTCGGATCCCCTCTCACGCTTACAGACTCCAGTCTTCACCCTATCACACACTAACATATTTTCCTGCCAACTCGCTCTGCTAACTGACCACAACTACTGCAGACTGGGAATCGGGTGCATATTCGGCCAAAAAATTATGTATTGTGTTCCCAGCTTTAGCTGTAAAAGAAAAAAAAAGCTTCACTTTTGCATCAAATATCTACCAAATTTATCTTAGATATTTATGATTTTTAAATGCTCACTAGGATGCTTTAATTGCAAAAATAAAATCAGCAAAAATACAGCAACATGGGAAAATGCCATCTGGATCGGTGGCCTCTGCTTGATATCTGATCAGAGACTGATATCACATTTAGTCCCAAACTGATATGGATCTGTCCAAGCTCTAGTAGGGGTTTAACAATGTGTTTAAAATGCTTAATCTTTTCAAAGACCTTAAACTTTGCATCAGTTCACTTTTTGCAATAATTATGGTAAACAAGCGACTGCCCTAAAAACTTGGTTGTGCAACATTTGGTACAGATGTGAGTTCAGATGTTTTGTGTTGATTGTTCTATTCCAAAGAATATAATTTAATATCACTTTGCTCACTTTGCAAATTGCTGTCTTCGGCGCTTTCTTATTTTGTAGGAATTATTGAAATGAAAAAGAGTCTTCCAAGGGTCTCTTCATCCCAAACAGAGGACACAAAGTTTGTCATTCCAGAGACTCATCTCATTGAAATAAAAAAATTGAATCTTATTTTAAACATACATGCAGCAGCAAAACAAGAAGGTACTCTTCCTGATTCAAGATGATTTCCTTTCTTTATCATGGTAGGGGGTAGAATGGAAGATGAAGGGAAGGAAAAAAAAAGATAAACACAGACGAAAAAGGAGCACTGAAAGAGTGAGAGAAGCCTGAAAGGGTAATAGAGAAGAAAGAAAGAGGAGATGTGCTAGGCGTCTCAGGCAGAAAGAACTGGGCCACTGAACACAACCCTGGATAAACAGAGAAAGGAAGTGGCCTGGAAATAGGGAGGAGAAAGTGAGAGATGACAGAAGGAGAGGAGAGAGAGAGAGAGGAGATGCACAGATGAAGACTTCTCCCTGTTAGACTCCCTGGTGTTCAGAAATAGTTGGAATACTGAAAATGAAATGAGAAATGAAATGATAAACCTGATCTGCAAAAGTCTGAAACATGCCAGTTATTTTCCTGTTAATACTTTATTTGATGATTATGAGTCCTAAGTGCTTAAGTCTTATGGGGAAAAATGTAAATCTATGGTTAAATGAGCAAGTAGTCGAACTTCATTTATAAAAACATTAATTTATAAATTAGAGGCGACTGTGGCTCAGTAGGAGGAGTAGTCATCTTGCAATCAGAAGGTTGTGGGTTCGATTACTGCCATATGTCGATGTTCCCCTGGGCAAGGCACTTAACCTCAAGTTGCCTACCGATCTGCGTATCGGTGTATGAATGTGTGAGTGTTAGTGAGTGCGATTGGGTGAATGCGGCTCTAGTGTAAAGCGCTTTGAGTGGTCTGTATGACTGGAAAGGCGCTATATAAGTTCAGTTGATTTACCATTTAAATTAGTAATATAATTGGACTGTTGTAGAAGAATCTCTCTGACATTTGTCTGGAGAATGGTACAAAATATTGACCCTAGCACAATATGCATGTGAGAAAATGTGGGACAATAGGAACATTAAAAAAACTGGAGTTTTCTCCAAAATGAATCAAAAAACAAGTGTTGATTATGTTCTACATGTGGCAAACGTCGCCTCTGTTCTCCATGTGCCCGTAGGGAGGAGTAGGGCTGTACAACAAAAGGCCTTTTCTTTTAATTAAAATATCACAGCTGGGCTAAAATCTTCAAAATCCTTGTTAAGAATGTGTTTTGGTCTGATGAAACCAAATTTGAACTTTGAGCCACAGCTTAAAAGGTATGTTTGATACATAAACAACACTGCAGATGAAAGACACCACACCAACAGTGAAACATAGTTTTTTTGTCACATGGAATTGGGTTTTTCGTCAAGGTGGATAAAATTGAGAACAGGTCAAAACACCTGTCTTATTTGACAAAAAACTTTTGGGTCCTATAGAGTTGAAGAAACCTCTCGTCATTTTAGCAGTTCCCTGTGGCATCTCATTAAATGACGTAACCACAGAAATGGTGTGACTAAACAATCTGGCAGATTTTAAACCATAATACTTTAATGTTTTGGTACAGCCTGATGATAGCTGACACTGGCCCATGCTCATTCATCGATTCAAGCAATCTAATGTAGAAGTATCCAAAACTTTTTTTTGTCTTTTATCACTCTAAAACCCATAGAAAAGACTTTTTTAGGTCATCCTGTGGCTGAAATCTGCGTAACAGTTTGACCAACTTGATTGTTTTATTTATTTGATCATTTGAGCATAGCTGATTGCCACATTTTAGGTGCAGGTGAGCTGTCAGCTGTTCTGTTTTCTGTGGTGTTGGGTTGTTATTTTTAGACTCAGTGCTTTGAGGGTCATTGAGTTTTACAGACGTGCCACCTGGAGCCTCACTGCCAGCCGGAGTGGACCAGCTGCGAGTGTGAAAATACTTGCAGCATGATTTAGCTAGATTGTGTTTTGATTCCATGAAAAAATTTCTTTATCATACAAAAACAAAATCCATTCCAGCGAAATCTTCACAACAGCAGTGCTTTTTTGCAGGCAGGGAACCAACTGGATTTGGCCATGCATTTGTCTTCAACCAAAATTTCGTTTCCTGACAGTTCTAAAGTTGTTTTAGCACCTAAACATAACCAGACCTTTTCTAAAGAAATTTATTTCATGAAATTCTCATGCTATATAATAATGTCTTAACAGAAGCAGTTCGACTCAGCGGGTTTAACATTTTAACTGGTGATCTGACATAAGGGGAAGAGTGAGGGAATAGTGACTTTTTGTAGCAATTTCCTAACTCTTGAAAATCGTCACACATCTGCCTTACTTGAATAGCACGTTCTCCTATCATTCGGTCTGTGCACTTGTATGTGTCAAGTAACTGTTTATTCGGTGAATGTTACAAGACAGAACAAACAAACTGCCTCCTACATACGCAGCCTGGCACAACCATACATCCATTGCTCACTGCAGTAGGAAATGATGGGAGGTGAAATTGGATTTTCCATTTTTCTCATTGTTACTGTCACAAGTAATCATAAAGTAAGTGAGTTTGTGTGCTTACAAGCCTCTTGTTCTGTCACTGAGTCTTGTGCTGTTGTGTGACAGTGTGTGACTGTTTAATTGTGAGTGAATGTAGAAGCCAGGGTAAGTTCTGAGGAGCTTATTCAGGTGCTATAAACGTGTCTGATAAAGCCGAGTCTACTTTAAGCGTCACCAAATGTAGAGCGTTTGCCCACTGAGTGAACACTTGGTTTTATGACAGAGAATGAATAAAAATACACCCAGCTCCTGGGAGATGGTCTCTATGGCAGCGGTTACTGTGGCAACAACAAGGCCGCACGTGAAGTGGTGGCTGTCATGGAGCTCATGGGAATTCACCCTGTGAAGCTGCTGGAGGACAGGACAAACACATGCAAACACGCACACTTGCACCTAGAAAAAAAAGCACAAAAAAGACCACTTGAGGGTAAAACCAGGAAGTGCACAGATAACATGCTGATTGCTCCCTTGCTTTAGTTGTTTGATTGATTCAGTTGTATGTATTAATTCAAGTTTATTTGCTACCTAATCTGCAATTGCAGTATCATATAAAATATTAGGTCCATGCTTTAAATTTTTCTCTTTGGAATTTCTTGCAGCTGAATGTTTTCAAACTTTGTTTTACTTGATTAACACATAATACAATGATATGCCAAAGTATTTATGCCCCTTGAACTTTTTGTTAGATTTTGTAATATTACAAACTTCTATGTATTTTGGGAATTGTGTGATAGATTAATGCAAATTAGTGCATAATTTATAGGTGGAAGGAAAATGATTAATGATTTAGAATTTTGTTTTGCTAATAAAAATCTGACAAGTATGCACTTGTTTTCATCCCCTTAAGTCAATACTTGAACCATCTTTAGCTTTTATTGCAGCTGCAATAGTCTTTTCAGCTATGTCTCTACCAGCTTTACACAGCTAAACACTTAACATTTTGACCATTGTTCTTTGTAAGACAGTTTAAACTCCATCAGATTGAATGGAGAACATCTGGTAACATCAATTTTTAAGTCTTGCCACATACTTTAAATCAAATTTAGCAATAGACTTGACCATTTTAACTCATGAACATGAGTTGACCTAATTCATTCTGTTGTAACTCTGAAACTAACTGTTTATTTGGGGTCGCTGCCCTACTGGAAAGTGAACTTCTTCCATAATATCTGGTCTTTTGAAGTATCTAACAGATTTTTTAAGTTTAAGCTTTCACCCTTCGAAGCTGGCAGCTTTTGTAGGTTGATTAATGCTGCAAGTGCAGATACAGGTTTCATGGGAGGATTTCTACATATCTGCTGGATTTAGCCACCGAAATCTTAAATCATTCTGCACCCACTGATTGTGGAGGTTCTCCTGGTGTACAACTAAATTACTGAGCTGACTTTTAACATCAGACTGAGGATAGGGTTTGGACTTGGCCAGTGTTGTTATTTTGTTATAGTTTTTCTTTACGTAACCGCAGATTTTCTGTCAAGATCAACTTTGTTTTGTGTGTAGTTGAAACGAGCCCTAAGGACAGGTGCTCCAGTTGCTGTTATGGTGCATTGCTGCCCCATCAGGATTACCTGATCTCTCTCTGTTCCCTCTCTGAAAAATGCCCTACTTCCCTATTTTCAGACTAGGATGGTAAGAGTTTCTCTGTAATGCTATAGGTGGCCATTTATTTGCAGTACATGCAATACAAAACGTTTTTCCATCTCATTTATTAGTTTATCTGAAGAAACCAGTGTTTAGTGTCAAATACAAATACAAGACAGAGTAAAACACTTATAACACCACAGCAGTACATAAAAAGCAAAACACAATACAATCAAGTTATTACAAAAACTGATGGTAATCAGTCATGAATGGTTAATTTGTAATTTTTAAGAAACTGGTGTATTTCTATTCATTGAAGCCAGTCAGACTTCAGTGGTTAGAAGTACTACATATTGACTTTTAGAACACAACAAAAGGCAGTTTGTCCTAAAAGGGTTTTAGTCAAAGCGACCCTACATTTTACACTGGATGTTCCATGAGTTATTGAGGCAGTATAGTTTTAAGAGGAACGAAAAGGTCACAAGGCACCTGAGGAGCTCTACCCTGTAAAAAATGTATAGAAATTAAAACAATGTAGCACATAGACTGTATGCATTGAACTAATAATGTTAATCTAAGATATATTTGGTAAGCTCAGAACAATGTGACAATTTTGTTTTGCCAAACATACAATTCTCAGCATTTACTGTAGTTTATTCCTGTGGGCCAGGAGTTTTGGATCATGGACGACCTAATACATATCAACATTATCAAATATTTTGAATCAACAGAATCAATGACTAACTTCAAGTTTGGGATGTGTTTTTTTAATTGACATTACTTAATGCTGACTCTATTTTAATTATTGTATCTAGTTCTTTCTCCTGTAAATTCAGTTTTGGCATATAATTAAGTATCTTGAAATGTGTAAATTCTCAGTTGAACATGCCATGAACATAGAAACTACCTAACCAATAGCCCATTTCACATTATATCCTAAGTAAAGTCCATTACTTAGCCGTTTGGAACTGTAGTGTTACAACTCCCACAAGAAAAATAACCTTATTTAGTCACCTCCTGTCCACAGGTGGGTGATTATGTGTGTGAAAGATTTTATATGTCATAATAACATTTAAATCTCTGCATCACTGTGTGTAGGTAAAAAAATAAGAACGTTTGTTGTTTGTTTTTATGGTGGGAGTATGAAATACATTTTGGAGGGTTAAGATGCCAGTGGTTTGGCATGGAGGCCAAAGCATTTGCTAATTTTTCCACATGTTAACAATCTCCCTCATATCTATTTTCCTGCTCTAGTAGGAAATGCTTCATTCTTGTGGACAACACAGTCTGCTCTCTTTTTTCACCAGCGCTCTCCTGACAAAATCATTGTTATTTTTAGTCTACTTTGTCTTTGCATGTTTAGCTGTTACATTAGTAGACTGTGAGGGCGCAATCAAGCAGCTGCATTTTAAGTAGCTAATAAGAACAGATTGTTTAACAGGCTGCACACTGATATTTAGCAATCTACTTTGTTGAGTCATTTAACACAAGAGGTCCTTTTAGTTGTAGATGTTGGGTCAAACAGAGCTCTAGAATACAGTTATTTTAAGTTACTTATCTACAGATCATTGGGGAACCAAATGTTTTATCTCATGGTCAGTAATCATCATAGACACAAAGAATGTCTTAGATTGCAGATGGCCAGTCTTCGCCAGTCATTGATTTACTGCTAATTGTTGACTTTCTGACTGTTCCCTAGTTCTATATGGGTCCTTGATGGTTAGCTTTAATTGTGAGTGATATGAGTTTGAAAAGTAGTGTGTAGCAAGCCAACAATTTTCAGGTTTACACATACAGTTGACATGCTGTAAATCCCAGCATGCAACACCATCACTGACATTGATTGTGGTTTAGGAAATATTAATCTAAATGGTCGGGCCTTTTTTGATAAACAGTTCTTAAAGATCAGCACCTTTTAAACCAGATTTAAGAGGGGTTGTAACAACCTGTTACAGATAACATGGTGTACTCACAATGTTCGGTTTGCTCTGTGTACTGAATCCATCTGGTCTCACAAACAACTGGGCATGTGTGAGTGTGCTTTTAGCCTGATAAAGCTGCAAGTCTTATCTCTGAGCCCCATGGTGTCCCAATGTCTGCACTCTACACCTTTTCATCTTCATGTCCTCCTCTTCTTTTGTCTTCTTGGTGCCCTCCACGACTCCCTCTGCTCTTCCCATCATAGCCAACAATCAAAAAGGAAATTCAGGCTGCAGTCGGACAAAATTTCGCCATTGTTCTGTTCAAAAGAGTTAGCATTAAAACAGTTTTGGTTGTCAGTAGATTGAGTGTAGTTAACATTTGGCCATGAAATTATAAAGCCTCATGATGAATCCCCACTTGAAGTTTTTAATATGCGTGCTTAGCCTACTTATGCCATTCTGCCAGCAGCTTTTCAAACAGAGTTGTGGAACAAAGTGATGTTGTCATAGAAGTACAAAAGATCTATTTTAATTATATCCCTAGTCTAATTATATGGCTTCTTGTATAAAAATATGGATTGTGTGTGTGTGTGTGTGTGTGTGTGTGTGTGTGTGTGTGCGTGTGTGCGTGTGTGTGTGTGTGTGTCTGTGGGTGTGTGCGTGTGTGTGTGAGCCCTTAGCCTGTTGCGAGCTGGGAAACTGCTAGATTGCGGTGGATAGCTGTGTTATGCATCTACCCCGCAGTTTTACACCTCATTTACACCTTGATTTCACAATGTTTGAGCCCTAAAGGATAAGTTCAGATTTTCTCTTAAAAAAAAAAAAAAAAACAAGTCATATGACCAAATATTTGCTTTCCATGACTGTTCAAATGCAGTAACTCGTTCCTGTCTTCACATTGGCCCTCACTGATCCAGTCTTTCAGCACAGAAAACCAAATCTGGAGAAAACAGTCTTCATTCTGTTAAAAATGCATTAAACAATTCAGTTTAACCTAGTATTGAGCTTCATCAATAAGACTTCTGTTAGTATAGTTGCATTTGTTCAAGAAATAATAGAAAATCCTTTGGAAAATTCAATTTTGATCTGACTAAATTAGGGATCTTTGAGATTTTCACATGTTCTGTGTTTGTGTTTTTTCTTTGAAGTTGCTGCTGCTTTTTTTAAACTAAAGAACAGATTTACATATTTAGGGGATGTTCAACTTTATTAGCATTAAAAACAGCACTATAGAGGTAGCTCAGTTTGAAATTGTGACAGAGGGACAAGCAATGTTTGTCACATTTCTAGATTTGGGTATAGCTACTATTAAAACTGAGTCGCGCTGACCTACATGACCCCTCCACCTCATGCATGCTCAGTTTAAGACTGAAATAATTGTATAATCTTAAATCATTCAAACTACATAAAGCAATGATTTCAATGCAGCACGCATAAGTATGAAGAGCAGATACTCGGTGCTCCAGTATTGCTTTTTACAGTATGCATTATGTTAAATATGTGATAAAATTGCACCATTTTCTCTGTTCTTATATCCCCTTTATCAGAATAAAATACATTTCTAATATTCCAGTGCTGTTACTTTACATCTCCTTACCACATGGATAATGGCAAAAAAAAACAACTTTCTACATTAAATTTCATCTTACATGGAAATTCTGTGCTTAATTAAGGCCGATGCTCTGTATCGCATGACTTGCAAGGCAAGGCAAGTTTATTTATATTGCACATTTCAGTAGCAAGATGATTCAAAGTGCTGTACATGAAAAAAAAGAGACATCACAGGAAAAGTACATTGCAGTGGCATAAAGGTAATTAAATAATTAAAGAGAATAAAAATTTAATAATTAAAAAGATGATAATAAAAAATTAATTTAATTAAAAATGTATAAGAAAATTATTGATAAGAAAATGGAGGAAAAGTAGGAAAACTTAACTAATAATGTTTAGATGGCCCAGTCAAAGGCCACTCTAAACAAATACGTTTTTAATCTTGATTTAAAGCAATTTAGGGTTTCAGCGCTTTTACAGTTTTCTGGGAGTTTATTCCAGATTAGTGGAGCATAAGAACTAAAAGCTGCTTCTTCATCTTTGGTTCTGGTTCTGGGTATGCAGAGTAGATTTGAGCCAGAGGACCTGAGAGGTCTGGGGGGTTGATACACTGACAACAAGTCTGTAATGTATTTTGGTGCTAAGCCAGAAGTATTTTAAAGTCTATTCTTTGAGATACGGGGAGCCAGTGTAGGGACTTTAGAACCGGGGTCATGTGCTCCACTTTCTTAGTTTTAGTGAGGACTTAAAAACATGTAATTGGTTTCGGATTAATTCAAAGCTAAGAAAATGTTTAATGTTGCTTATAGAGTCAAAATTAATATTAATTTGTGAAGAAATCAAGTAAATTTGTTGTTCCCCAGCGTTCCTTTTTGGAAAAACAGACACTTTGAATAGGAGTCAGTGTAGTTTCTGAGGTGCTTTGTGCAATAATGTTTGGGATCAAACACTGAAGATGTAAAAACTGCATTTGGTGAAGTGGATAAACATGATAGTAAATCAAGCAATGTAACACAAATATCTATTTGATCCCAGAAACTAACAAAACCCATCTGATTGTATCCAAACACCCAGAAAGTTGCTAACATGGAAGCAATCTTCTACAAAAAAGGGGATGTGAACATTCCACAAAGGCTATACACTATGATGTACAATCAATCTGGGTCAAAACTTTGTTAGCATCATTTTTGTTTGTTTTTGATGACTTAATGTTTTTTTTATTTAATACATCATCTTAAACAAACCATTTCAATTGTTGAATGGCAGGATTTTTTTAAACAAAAAATTCTCTTACAATTTGCTGAAGCAGATCATTGTGGTTGAGGGCATTTTCTTTTTGTAAGCACTGTACTTTGGATTTGATAAAAGCACTTACATCAGATATGCATAACATTATGATCACTGACAGCTGACATGAATAACCCTGATATTTTCTTTATCATGGTACTTGTTACTGGGTGGGGTGCACAAGCCTCTTATAGCAGGATGATGTACCCTGCCAGAAAGCAATAATGGTCCAGGAATGACGGGAGGTGTAACTATTCTTAGGTGTTTCGTTATTGTTTTTTTTTGTTTGTTTTTTTTAACGTCTCTTGATTCTTATTGTTAGGTCTTGTTTATGATTATTTTTTTTCCAGGTGGTGATTTAGTTTATGTCTTTAGATTTAGTTTCTTACTTGTTAAGTTTATGGTGTATTTTATGTTCTGTTGATTTTCCTGTAAATTTTTCTTTTTGGTTGTGTCCTTGGATTTCTGTTTAGTTCCAGTCATGTTTTGTTTTCACTTTCTGCCATTCCCATTGTAATCGGCTTCATCCAGTCCACCTGCCACCATCAGTTTCATGTTTTCAACTGTGCCATGCTCTTTATATATTCTGATTTTCTGTCTACTCCTTGCAGAGACACACTGTTTTGTTCATGCCAAGCCTAACCATGTTCTTGACTGTTTTTGCTGTTGCCATTCCTCCTTCTGCTACCTCATGCCTGGATGTAAATTCTCACCTTTTTATTAAACCTTTCTACTCACCTCGCTGCTTGTTGCCTGTCTGCAATCTGGGGTCCACTCCACAAATGACGTCCTGATAGGAGGAGCATGACCAGAGTTTGAGACATTTACCAGTCCTTCAAATTCCCCTAATCGAAATACCAACAAGTATCTGTCAGATATGCTGGACAAGCAAGTCTGATCCAGGGAACAACATCCCCGTAACTTGGAGGACTTATAGGATCTTTTGCTAACATCTTGGTGCTAGATACCACAGCACACCTTCAGGGATCTAGTTAAGTCCATACCTCCATGTGTAAGAGCTATTTTAGCAGCAACATGGGGACAAAAATAAAATTAGGCAGGTGGTCATAATGTTATGCATGATTAGTGTACACTGGACTTAAAGGGTTTGCATTTAAACTTGGAAAACAAGGTAATTGTAAAATAAAATCAAAAGAAGAAAAAGGTGAACATCCAAAATTTGCTCATGGACTCAAACCAGCCTGTTTTATTATTATTTTCAAATATACCATTTACATTACTTTAGGTTAATTTTTGAATTTAAAGTATTAAAGTAGCAGCCCACTAATTTCCCACCTTATAAAAATAAGGTGCAGAGCAAAACATCTAAGAAACAATTACATTTTAAAGGAAATCAGCAAACTGTGACAATCTGAGAGGCCACATGGTGGAGCGGTTGCTAGCACTGCCAGGTCCTAGGTTTGTATCTTGGCATGGGGTTATTCTGCCGGGAGTTTGCGCATATGTGGGATTAACATGACTGTTAGGTTGGTTATTTTGTTTGTTCGTCCTGTGTGTCTCTGCTGTGTGTCTCTTTGTCTGATACAGGGTTAAGTGAAAAATATGATGCTTTGGGTCTTTTAATGAGACATCCAGGAATGTTTAAAGCTTGAGGTATGCTATTATTGTTTTGAACATTATCCCCTGCATATTGTTTATCCATATATCTAAGCAGCTAGAAGTGTTTTCAGAGTTGTGCTGTTGAACCCAGTCAATACACTGAACAGATACAGGTTTATTTTTTCATGGACTGCATTGGGTATAGGTCAACTTAAATCTATGCAGAAAATGTTGTTGGAGATGCTATTTTCTGCTGCAAAGTAAACTGCACCGTTCCTCTGCCCAGTAATTTGTTGTCTGCTGTTATGCATCTACAACACTGTGACTCCCTGGAGTCAATCCCAGGTCATTATCTACAAAAGGCAGGGTCCCCATCTCATGGATGTATCTTGATAAACATATGTGTCTAAGGTTAGCATTTGCGCAGACTAAAACAGTTAAGTGGGTGCAGTCATTTCAGAGATTTTCTTTGCACATTTTTTCAGTGTCACAGTGTTCCTTTTTGTGTTTGTTTATTCTGTTACTCATCAAAAGCCCCAGAACCTGCCAGTATCAATTAATTCAGCTCAAATGGTTGCTGTGACAATTTGGTTTGTGAAATATTTTTTGTGAAAATAGCACTCATGAATTTTAATGCCAGCTACAGCTTGCTATGGCTGACTTTTTATGACACTTTGCTATTTCAGAGTATTTGTATTCTGTTTGTGATTATTTTTTATGTTTTTTTGTTGAAATATTATGCTCTATAAAAGGATACTGAAACAAAAATTCTCACTATTGAGTCTTAAAGATTAAACATCTTTTATCTTTTTTTTTGCGTTTTTCAGTGCAGTGTCTGGAAATGACCACTAAGCGGAAGCTGATTGGCCGGCTGGTGCCGTGCCGCTGTTTCCGTGGTGAAGAGGAAGTGATCTCAGTGCTGGACTACTCTCACTGCAGCCTTCAGCAGGTCCCCAAGGAAATCTTCAGCTTTGAGAGAACTTTAGAGGAGCTCTACCTGGATGCTAACCAGATTGAAGAACTACCCAAGGTAGCTTTGGCGTGCATGTTCATCCATTTCTGCTTCCTTCTTTTTTTTGTTATCTAAAAACATTTTCTCAAACTTGGTTTAGACTGTGCAATTTTACTCTACATTTTAATCCTAAAGTGTCAGGGTTTTTTCTGCATGTTAAAGGACAGAGTGACTACTGGAACAGCATATTTATTAAGATTTGTGCGTTTGAACAATTTGGGCTTCTTACTTCATTTTAAATACAGTGGGGAGAACAAGTATTTGATACACTGCTGATTTTGCAGGTTTGGCCACAAGCAAAGCATGTAAAAGTCTTTCAACTGTGAGTGACAGAATCTAAAACATCCAGTAAAATCAAACTGTCCGATTTTTAAGTAATTAATTTTCATTTTATTCCATGACAGCAATATTTGATACATCAGAAAACAAAACTTAATCTTTGGTACATAAATCTTTGTTTGCAATTAGTAAATATCAGACATTTCCTGTAGTTTTTGACCAGGTTTGTAAACACTGCAGCAGGGATTTAGGACCACTGCTCCATCCAGATCTTCTCCAGATCCTTCAGATTTCGGGGCTGTCGCTGGGCAATATGGACTTTCAGCTCCATCCAAAGATTTTCGATTGGGTTCAGGTCTGGAGACTGGCTAGGCCACTCCAAGACCTGAGATGCTTCTTACGGAGCCACTCCTTAGTTGCCCTGGCTGTGTGCTTCAGGTCATTGTCATGCTGGAAGACCCAGCCACGACCCATCTTCAATGCTCTAACTGAGGGAAGGAGGTTGTTGGCTAAGATCTCCCGATACATGGCCCCATTGATCCTCCCCTCAATATGGTGCAGTCATCCTGTCCCTTTTGTAGAAAAGCATCCCCAAAGAATGTTGTTTCCACCTCCATGAAGTCTACAAACAGGATCCTGGCGTAGGTCCCTGGGTGGTCGAGGTGTTGCAGGATGAAGTGTAGACCTAAGTTAACAGCATCATCTGCCGACCTGTTTGCTCGGTAAGCAAACTGCAGGGCGTCCAGTAGAGGGCCTGTGATGACTGCACCTCAGCAGACTCGTCCGTGAAACTTCTGAAGTTTGCAGATGACACCACTGTCATTGGACTGATCCAGGACGGTGATGAGTCTGCATACAGACTGGAGGTGGATCGGCTGGTACACTGGTGTAGTCAGAACTGCCTGGAGCTAAACCCACTCAAGACTGTGGAGATGGTGGTGGACTTTCGGAAAAAAACCACCTCCATACACCCCCCTCACCATCCTCAACAAACACCGTGTCGGCTGTGGATCACTTCAGGTTCTTAGGAACCACCATCTCTGAGGACCTGAGATGGTCTTCACACATAGACACTGTTCGGAAGAAGGCCCAGCAGAGACTGTACTTCCTGAGGCAACTTAAGAAGTACAAACCTTCCACAGGAGCTGCTGGTCATCTTCTACACTGCCATCATTCAGTCTGTCCTGTCTTCATCCATCTCCGTGTGGTTCGGTTCATCCACAAAACAGGACAGGTCCAGACTGCAACGAATAATCAGGACTGCAGAGAGAATCATCAGGGCTGACCTTCCCTCCATCCAGGACTTATACAGGTCTAGGGTCAGGAAAAGAGCTGCTAAAATCTCTGCAGACCCCACACCCCCTGCACATAAACTGTTTAGAGTTCTGCCTTCAGGCCGACGCTACAGAGCGCTGTTCACTAAAACCAGCCGCCACAGAGACAGTTTCTTCCCCCAGGCTGTTTCTCTGTTGAACATTCAATAAAATACAAAACAACAGCATACAGTTGTTGCAAATGCACCTTTTTATTTATATATGTGTATATTGTACATTGTAAATATGTATATTCTGTTGTGCAAAAACAAAAACCAAAGAGCAAAGTGTACCGGAGTCAAATTCCTTGTTTGTATGTACAAACTTGGCAATAAAGCTGATTCTGATTCTGATTCTGATGCTTCACGGTAGGGATGGTGTTATTGGGGTTGTAATCATCCTTCTTCTTCCTCCAAACACTGCGAGTAGAGTTTAGACCAAAAAGCTCTATTTTTGTCTCATCAGACCACATGACCTTCTCCCATTCCTCCTCTTGATCATCCAGATGGTCATTGGCAATCTTCAGATGGGCCTGGACATGCACTGGCTTGAGCAGGGGGACCTTGCGTGCGCTGCAGGATTGAAATCCATGGCGGCGTAGTGTGTTGCTATTGGTCCTCTTTGAGACTGTGGTCCCAGCTCTCTTCAGGTCATTAACCAGGTTCTGCCGTGTAGTTCTGGGCTGATCACTCAATTCCTCATGATCATTGGTGCCCCACAAGGTGAAATCTTGCATGAAGCCCCAGACCGAGGGAGATTGACCATCATCTTGAACTTCTTCCATTTTCTTATAATTGAGCCAACAATTGTTTTCTCACCAAACTGCTTGTCTATTTTTGTGTAGCCCATCCCAGCCTTGTACAGGTCTACTATTTTATCCCTGATGTCCTTACACAGCTCTCTGGTCTTGGCCATTGTGGAGAGGTTGGAGTGTGTTTGATTGAGTGAGTGCACAGGTGTCTTTTATCCAGATAACAAGTTCAGTCAGGTGCAGTTAATACAGGTAATGAGTGGAGAACAGGAGGGCTTCTTGAAGAAGAACTAACAGGCCTGCGAGATCCGTGATTCTTAGTGGTTGTTAGGTAATAGACCAAGACAAAGTAGTAAACACTTGAAAAGTGGAAAAAAAGATAGTTTTTGGATTATTTTACAACAAAATCCCATTTGCCTCCAGGAGCCGGTAAATAAAGTTAATCTGTACATACAATGATTTAATATAGTAGTATAGTACAAAGTATAAATGGTTAACTGTCCTCCTAAACTTACAGACTGTGCATGAAGAATATTAATAAGAGAAGCAGTCAAGAGGCCCATGGAATCTCTAGAGGAGCTTCAGGAATCCACAGCTCAGGTGGATGAATTTGTCAACATGGGTTAGAGTGTGTAGGCAACAAGCAAACATGGCTTATGCCATGTGTCCCCTTTAGTCCCCCCATGTGCCCCTACACTATGTGTTGAAAACCAACACAACACAATACCCTAAGAAGACCATCCCCACTAATAAACAGAGTGCTGGCAACATAATTATGTGGGGATGTTTTTGTCCTGCAGGGACAGTGAAGCTGGTCAGAGTTGATGGGAAGATGATTGAAACTAAATACAGGGAAATCTTGAAAGAAAACTGGTTAGAGGCTGCTAAACACTGAAAACTGGGGTGGAAGTTCCCTTTGTGGCTGGACAATAACCCTAAACATACAGCCAGGGACACAATAAATGGTTTAGATACAAACATGCTCATAGATGAGAATCAGGTCCCCTTTTTCTCAGCTTCACTAAGTCTACCATGGTTCTCAACCGGGAAAAAGATGGGTTACAACCTCTGAGTCAGTGGCCACTTTTTGCCTCAATCAGAGGAATTAAAAAATCCAGGTGTGTTGTTCATAAGTAATGGAAGGGTGGGAGCCTTCCGTTGAAGGTTTTTGGGGCCAGTCCCACCTGGAGGAGACCCCAAAGCAGATCCTGAAAATGATGGAGGGACTATTTTTCTCTTCTGGCCTGGGAAATGAGCTGGAGAGTATAGCTGGGGGGATGGAAGAAGCCGGCTTTCTCTCCTGGACTTCTAATCTCTGCAACCTGATTAGATATTCATGTGTTTGAAAGGTCCAGCCAAAGTCCACACCTAAATCTAATGGAGAATATGTGGCAAGACTTAAAACCCACTAAGCTGGGGCTACTTTGCAAAAAAGGGTGGGAGGAAATTTCAGTCTCAATCAGATGGGAAAAGCTGGTAAATAAAGTATATATCCCCCCCAAAAGTTTAACTGTTATTGCAGCAAAAAATGATTCTCAAAGGTATTGAATCAAAGGTATACAAAAAGCTGAATATATATATTATATATATATATATATATATATATATATATATATTCAGCTTTTTGTATACCTTTGATTCAATACCTTTGAGAATCATGTGTACCACACTGTTCAGAATATCATTTGTAAAGTAATAAAAAAACATGCACACTTCCTTCCACTTCATAATTGTGTGTTAATTTGGTCTATCACTAATCACAACTGAATACTCTTAAGTATAGAAGTATAGTACTTAAACATGATAATTTGTGTGGACCATATATCTTTCGCTTTGTTTTGGCATGCGTGCAAGTCTGAGACCTTCAGAACCCCCGCCCTGTGGATAGTGCTGGGACAAAAACGGCCTTCTAATATTTCAAGGAGAATTAAAGATGCTGTTTATAAGTACGCTGTCACATGTATTGGTATTCTGTCCTGGTTTAAATGACAAAGATGGTGAATTGGATTTCTAAATATAGCCTGCTTGGATGGAGACCAACTTATAGGTCTTTGTGGAGGCAGGCCATTTAACTGAATAAATAAAGAGTCTGCTCGGCCATGACAACATGTGCCAAGATTGTGTTTAACTACTGATTGATGGGCCTTTGTAAGTGAGTTGTCAGTTACAGTAAGTAAGACACTCTGGTATGAGCTATTATTTTCATTTATTTCAATTGCTGAGCAGCAAGATATGACTGTGGCAATGTTGCTGAGAATTAATATGTTTTATCCATGACAACCAATATATTTATTATTTGATATGTTTTATGATTTCAGGATAGTAAAGGTGTTCCAATTAGGCTTTTTACTGGCTTTTTAAGTGTTGACCTGCTGATCCAGATTTTGGCAGATTTTTAAGGGACTATGACACATATGATATAATTTCTGCAAATGTTGTTTTAATTCAAGAAATAAATGTAACAAACATTGACTATAAAATTAAAAATATGGATTTGTTTTTTACCTGTATAAAACGAGCTCTGTGCACTCACATGAAAATAGAGGGATTAATTCAATTCAATTCAATTCAGTTTATTTATATAGCGCCAATTCACAACACATGTCATCTCAAGGCACTTCACAAAAGTCAGGTACATACATTCCAATTAATCTTAACCATTGAACAGTGCAGCCAGATTCTGTTATTTATTCAAATTGGATAAAAAGTTTTTCTATCTAAGGAAACCCAGCAGATTACATCCAGTCAGTGACTTGCAGCATTCACTCCTCCCGGATGAAAATGTAGAGACAGTGGACAGTCACTGGCGTTGACTTTGCAGCAATCCCTCATACTGAGCATGCATGTTGCGACAGTGGAGAGGAAAAACTCCCTTTTAACAGGAAGAAACCTCCAGCAGAACCAGGCTCAGTGTGAGCGGCCATCTGCCACGACCGACTGGGGGTTAGAGAGAACAGAGCAGAGACACAAAGAGAACAAAGAAGCACTGATCCAGGAGTACTTTCTATGGGGAGGAAAATGTAAATGTTAATGAATGTAGCTCCTTTAGTCGTTTTATCTAGAAAGAAGGAACAGATAAACTCTGAGCCAGTTTTCAAGTTTAGAGTCTGAAGGGAGCACATAGAGTTAGTTACAGTAGAAGCTCAGTCAGCAGCTATGTCTAGGAGAGAGAAAGGGTTAAACACTGAAAGACAGGGCCAAGTCGATCATCGGTAGAGGGTGAGCATTAAGTTGTTGCCAGCAGAAGCTTGGAGGATTCCCCTCTCCAGACAGGTGTTACAGGTAGACACAGAGTCAGGCCAGGTGCAGCTTCTAGGAAGAGAAAAGAGAGAGAACAAAGTTAAAAGCTGAAATAACAGCAAATAATACAAAATTGAAGAGTAGTGTGAGAAAGTAGCGAAGAGGGTGAAAGTGGTCATTATGTCCTCCAGCAGCCTAAGCCTATAGCAGCATAACTACAGAGATAGCTCAGGATAACCTAAGCCACTCTAACTATAAGTTTTATCAAAAAGGAAAGTTTTAAACCTAGCCTTAAAAGTAGACAGTTTGTCCATCTAGAGCCCACTGATGGCCATTGTTATACTAAAAACCACAACGATTGGGATACCTCTCTCTGTCAGATTGACCATAACCATTGGAAAAGAGAGGGGGTCATACAGGTAGCAGAAATGGAGGGTGTGTTTGCACCTCAACCATAACTGAGCCGGTTTAGGCTAAACCTGACTCCTCCTTACTCCATCCAACAAGGGGAGAAGAAGACGGAGCTAAAATAAGGAAGATAGCTCAGGATAACCTAAGCCACTCCAACTATAAGCTTTATCAAAAAGGAGAGTTTTAAGCCTAGCCTTAAAAGTAGACAGGGTGTCTGCCTCACGGACTAAAACTGGGAGCTGGATCCACAGGAGAGGAGCCTGATAACTAAAGGATCTGCCTCCCATTCTACTTCTAGAGACTCTAGGAACCACCAGTAAACGTGCAGTCTGAGAACGAAGTGCTCTATTAGGAACGTATGGAACAATCAGGTCTCTGATGTACGATGGAGCTAAATCATTGGGGCTTTATATGTGAGGAGGAGAATTTTAAAGTCTATTCTGGATTTAACAGGGAGCCAATGAAGGGAAGATAAAGTAGGGGAAATATGATCTCTCTTTTTAGTTTTCATCAGAACTCTTGCTGCAGCATTTTGAATCAGCTGAAGGCTTTTAACTGGATTTTGTGGACATCCTGATAGTAAAGAATTACAATAGTCCAGCCTTGAAGTAACAAATGCATGGACTAGTTTTTCAGCATCAATCCTGGACAGGATATTTCTAATTTTGGCAATGTTCCGGAGATGAAAAAAGGAAATCCTAGAACCTGTTTTAATATGGGATTTAAATGACATGTCCTGGTCAAAAATAACACCAAGGTTTTTATACTTTATTATCGGAGGTCATTTAATGCCATCCAGGTTAAGTGATTGACAAAGCAGTTTCTTTTTAAAGACTCTGGTCCAAAGATTACAACTTCTGTCTTGTCTGAATTTAGAAGCAGAAAATTTAAATTTCATCCAAGTTTTTATGTCTTCAAGACATGCTTGTAGTCTATCTAACTGGTTGGGCCCCTCATCAGGATTTATGGATAAGGAAAGTTGAGTGTCATCAGCGTAACAGTGAAAATTTTATTCTATGCTGCCTGATAATTTTACCTATTGGAAGCATATATATAGAAAAGAGAATTGGCCCAAGTACTGACCCTGTGGTACTCCACAATTAACCCTGGAGTTTAAAGATGATTTATCATTTACATGAACAAACTGGAATCTGTCCGGGCAAATAAGATTTAAAACCAAGCCTAGCGCTGTTTCCTCTGATCCCTACAGCAAATTTTCCAGCCTTTCTAAGAGAATATTATGATCGACTGTATCAAATGCAGCACTGAGATCTAACAGAACCAGTGCAGACACAAGTCCATTATCTGAGGCAATAAGAATATCATTAGTTTCAGCAGAGCTGTTTCAGTGCTATGATGAGCTCTGAAACCTGACTAAAACTCGTTAAACAGGTCATTGCTGTGTAAATGCTCACACATTTGATTAGCAACTATTTTCTCAAGAATTATAGATAAGAATGGATGATTGGATATCGGTCTGTAATTTATTAACTCATCTCGATCAAGCGAAGGTTTCTTAAGTAAAGGTTTAATTACAGCTACCTTAAAAGCTTGTGGTACATACCCATTTACTAAAGATAAATTAATCATATCTAAAATGGGGCTGGTAATCAGAGGGAGCACTTCCTTAAATAATTTGGTTGGGATTGGGTCTAACATACAAGTTGAAGGTTTAGGTGAAGCTAATATTTCTGATAACTCTGGAAGCTCCACAGGATCAAAGCAGTCCAAGCACAGATCAGGTTCTACAGTTACTTCCAATGTTGTCTCACTTGTTGAGGATGAAGTAATCATCTTCGGGAGTATGTCAAAGATTTTCTTCTTAATAGAATCAATTTTTATTTTGGAAGAATCCCATAAAGTCATGACTGCCGAGAGCTATGGAATGGATGGCTCAACAGAGCTATGACTCTGTGTAAGTTTAGCAACTGTATTAAAGAGAAACCTAGGATTATTCTTGTTCTCTTCTATTAAGGATGAGAAATAAGCTGTTCTAGCTTGGTGAAGTGTCTTTTCATACAACAGTAGGCTATTTTTCCAGATTAAGTAGGAATCCTCTAGGTCTGTAGAGCAACATTTTCGCTCCAATTTTCTAACATTGTGCTTTAAAGTACGCAGCTCTGAATTAAACCAGGGAGCCTGCCTCCTTTGAATGATTTCCTTCATTTTCAAGGGGGCTGCATTGTCTAATGCACCACGCAATGATGAAGTAACACTCTGAACAAGAGAATCAATTTGTGAAGGGGAAGAAACAAAATTATTGCCCTCCACTCTGTTTTTCTGTGATAATGAGGAAATTAAAAGTGGAACAGATTCTTTAAAGGTTGTTACAGTATTGTCTGATAATGATCTACTATGATTAAATTTTCTTTCAGGTGTGGAGTACTCTGTTAAATTAAACTCAAAGGTTATTAAAAAATGGTCAGGCAGCACAGGGTTATGAGAAAATATTGTTATGTCTTTACACTCAATGCCATATGTCAGCACAAGGTCCAGAGAATGAAGACAAACGTGGGTAGGTTTGTTAATGTTTTGAGTAAAGCCAATTGAGTCTAAGATACCATTAAAGGCTATATTTAAGCTTTCACTTTCAGTGTCAACATGAATGTTAAAATCCCCCACTATAATAACTTTATCTGTATTTAACACTAAATCAGATAAAAGGTCTGAAAACTGAAAACTGAAAACTTTACTGGATTACTGGACTATCCCAATTAAATCATCAAAACATACGATATGTCTTTTTGTTAAGGACAAAACAAACTGCACCAAAGAACATTCTATTTGTTGATGCATTTACAGACCAAAGGCATTGGTGGTTTTCTGTTTTTGTGCATAGGTGAATTTCACTCTGGACAGTTGATTTGTGCATCACTAAAGAATAGCTATTTTGTTCTCTAAATATCAATGCTGCATCCTTTCAAAGTGTGCTGTGAGTGATATAGATATTTTATTTACATGCTGTAATGATAGATTATGGTTTAGTACACATTTTTCTAGAGAAAACAAATTAGAAAAATCTATGAATAGCTACAGTATATTCAATATCATTTCTGCATTTCACAACTAATAGGATGTGCTCAAGCTCATGGGACATCCGTTTTGTTTCATTTAAAGACAGATTTATTTAAGTGATATATGAATTTTTAGTTCTTAATATACCTAAAACTTGAAACTGAGAGATGAGGAAAAAGGACAAAAACAATTGACCAAATGTTAAACTGAGCAAGGTCTGTATGGTGGTTTGAAGGTTTGAAATTTTGGTTTGTGCCTATTGGTGTGAAGTTCCTTTATTCCTGTTCTGTTATGATTTGGGGTTGCTTGGTTTTTGGTTTCTGGTTTTTCTTTATGTTTTTCACAATTAAGGTTTTGAATCATGTTTCTGTTTGTTTTTCTGGGTTTTTCTTATATTTCTCACAGTTTTTGAATCATGCTTTGTTTATTATTTTTCTGGTTATGTTTTAGTCTTGTTCATGTTTTGTCAAGTTTGTTTTTTTGGTTCTGGTCATGCTTTAGTTTTTGTTTGTATTCAAGAGTCTCTGTTCTTGCTCCAGCCACGTTCTGTTATGTTAATTATCTTTATCCGGTTCACCTGCACCTTGTCAATCTGTCTTCTTGCTCCACCTGGTTTTCACTCCATATATACACACCTGTTCAGTTAGTCTTTGCGGAATCATTGTTTCCACTCATGTCTTGTTTTGTGGACCATGCCATGCCTGTCAAGCCAGCCTGCTTCTGTTTTGTTCCTGCCTCTTATGAGAGTGAGTTTTTGTTGATTAAATTTTCATTTACCGTCAGCTGCCTCCTCGTTTGCATTCTGGGGTTCTTCCGTTGCACAGATCGTGACAGAATGATTCCGCCTACTACGGACCCCGCGGACAAGCGGAAGGCAGATGCCTTGGATCGCTGGATGGAACGTCAGAAGGAGGAGGCGATGAGGAATCTGCCCACCGACCTGGAGGTGCTGCCCTCTCCACTGCTGCTGGAACAGATGGAGCGTGAGGCAGCCCAGCGCCAGGGAGTTCGGGAGGGCTGCTCTGTCCCTCCGCCTCAGCTCCGATGTTCCCCTCCTGCTTCCATACCGGCAGCTAAGCCGTCATCTTCGTCCCGCCGCAGGAATCGCCGACGTGCAGTGGTTAACAGCCGGTCGGCTGGCGAAGAGGTGGTTTCCCTGCCAGCTGACGTGAGGACTGCAGCAAGCAAGCCCGCATCTTCGTCTGCTACAGCACTGTCTGCCAGGCTCACTACAGCAAGCAAGCCCACTTCTTCGTCTGCCACAGCAAAGTTTCCCAGGCTCGCTGCAGCTCCGCCCATGCCGTCTTCGGCCCGGTGTTCTGAGGCAACACCAGAGGAGCTGGAGGAGTCATTAAGGTTTTTTGCCCGCCAGATCAAGAGCTTTAGGAGGACTAGTCTCATGTATTCCTCTCCGGAGCTGATGGAGAGGATCAGGCAGATGGAGAGGGACTATGAGACTGCAGTAAGGAAGTTTTACTGCCGTCCACCTTCCATGCCAGGACTCCAGGGAGCTGCTGCTGCAGAGCAGCCCACGCCAGGACTCCAGGGAGCTGCTGCTGCTGCTGCAGAGCAGCCCACGCCAGGACTCCAGGGAGCTGCTGCTGCTGCTGCAGAGCAGCCCACGCCAGGACTCCAGGGAGCTGCTGCTCCCACGCCAGGACTCCAGGGAGCTGCTGCTCCCACGCCAGGACTCCAGGGAGCTGCTGCTCCCACGCCGGGACTCCAGGGAGCTGCTGCAGAGCAGCCCACGCCGGGACTCCAGGGAGCTGCTGCTGCCGCAGAGCAGCCCACGCCGGGACTCCAGGGAGCTGCTGCAGAGCAGCCCACGCCGGGACTCCAGGGAGCTGCTGCTGCCGCAGAGCAGCCCACGCCGGGACTCCAGGGAGCTGCTGCTGCCGCAGAGCAGCCCACGCCGGGACTCCAGGGAGCTGCTGCTGCCGCAGAGCAGCCCACGCCGGGACTCCAGGGAGCTGCTGCTGCCGCAGAGCAGCCCACGCCGGGACTCCAGGGAGCTGCTGCTGCCACAGAGCAGCCCACGCCAGGTCTACAGCCTGCTGTAGAGCTTCCGGAGGGGCCCGAGGGCGGGCCTCCCTCCACTTCCAGGTCCTGAGCACCTTCTCAGTTTTCTCTGGGGGGGTGCTCATGGAACTCAAGCCTGACACTCCACAGCCAGTCTCTGCCGGGCCAGACTCTCCACAGCCAGTCTCTGCCGGGCCAGACTCTCCACAGCCAGTCTCTGCCGGGCCAGACTCTCCACAGCCAGTCTCTGCCGGGCCAGACTCTCCACAGCCAGTCTCTGCCGGGCCAGACTCTCCACAGCCAGTCTCTGCCGGGCCAGACTCTCCCCAGCCAGACTCAACCTCCTCCACACGCCGCAGAGGACGTCGTAAAGGGGCGCCTCAGCCCCTGGTCTCTTAATTGAGGGTCCCTCCGACACCTCTGCTCCTAGTTTGCAGGGGTTCAGTGAGAAACTGACCCTCGTTCTGGCCTCTGAAGCCAGAGACGAGGGTTCGCCAGGCTCTGCTTCGGCCTCTGAGGGTTCGCCAGGCATTCGCCGTCGCCCGCCTGAACTCTGTGCCTGCTCGGGACGACCTCCTGGTCGCCCGCCTGAACTCTGTCCCTGCTCGGGACGACCTCCTGGTCGCCCGCCTGAACTCTGTCCCTGTTTCTGTCCCTCCTGCCATGACCCCCCACCACCCGCCCGGTTCAGGTTGTTTTTTGTTTGGACTCTTGTGGGCGTCTGGTATCCGCCCTTAAGGGAGGGGGGTTCTGTTATGATTTGGGGTTGTTTGGTTTTTGGTTTCTGGTTTATCTTTATGTTTTTCACAGTTAAGGTTTTGAATCATGTTTCTGTTGTTTTTCTGGGTTTTTCTTATATTTCTCACAGTTTTTGAATCATGCTTTGTTATTTTTCTGGTTATGTTTTAGTCTTGTTCATGTTTTGTCAAGTTTGGTTTTTGGTTCTGGTCATGCTTTAGTTTTTGTTTGTATTCAAGAGTCTCTGTTCTTGCTCCAGCCACATTCTGTTATGTTATCTTTATCCGGTTCACCTGCACCTTGTCAATCTGTCTTCTTGCTCCACCTGGTTTTCACTCCATATATACACACCTGTTCAGTTAGTCTTTGCGGAATCATTGTCTGCACTCATGACTTGTTTTGTGGGCCATGCCTGTCAAGCCAGCCTGCTTCTGTTTTGTTCCTGCCTCTTATGAGAGTGAGTTTTTGTTGATTAAATTTTCATTTACCGTCACGCTGCCTCCTCGTTTGCATTCTGGGGTTCCTCCGTTGCACAGATCGTGACACGTTCGCATTTTATCAATAATTTCTTTCCCGTAAAACAAATGCCTAGATTTTTTACCTCCAAATTGTACATATAGGCTTGTTGCTGAGAGGTCAAACTGCTGATAAGCTTATGAAAATACTGGTGGTGCTTGCTTCTCTACAGCAAGGCTAAAATTGATAGTATAGGCACAGAAAGCGTCCATAAACAGCTGAAACTAGATATTTATATAGATTACAAAAAGAGCCACAACCCTTTTTTCTCCGTAAATCAGACCAAGTTTTTCTTTTTCAGGTCATTCAAAGGTGTTTTCACATCTGAGGTGTTTAGTCCATTTAAAACAATAGAGAAGCTTATTTATGGTGAGAATGTGATCTGACCTCGATCCAATGCATCTGCCAGGTGTTCGCTGCACGCTTGAGCTAAACACCTTCCCGTA
Organism: Crenichthys baileyi; assembly: GCA_036173005.1. NCBI lineage: Eukaryota > Metazoa > Chordata > Actinopteri > Cyprinodontiformes > Goodeidae > Crenichthys > Crenichthys baileyi. The sequence continues at coordinate 52,725 of JAHHUM010000159.1, read as the reverse complement.
GCCAGGTTTGCATTACAATGTGGGATGTGGTAGAGTAAGCAAACTAATAAAGGCCTTACATCTTTTTCGCAATGAATATTGCCCTATGCAACTTTGTCAAAATCCATTCGGTATGCTTCTCATTTTACCTGAAATAGTACCCAGAAAAATACTAATAAGAGGATTAAATTTTCCATGTTTTCTACTACCTTAGAACACAGTATCTGCTTCCTGTATTTACGTTTGGTACACCCGCCCCGATCACATCTGATAAACGGACTGAACGTTTTCGTGTAGTTTGTAGCGACAGGTTTAGGTCTGCACGGAGTTTTCACTGTGTGAAAAGAAACCAAACCACTGGAGAAAGTTGCAAGTTAACAAATTCAACAACCTTTTCAGACCAAGGTAAACAAACTATAGGTGTGAAAACTCCCTGAGATTGGCAAATAATTTCCATCTCCTAAATTCCAGAAGAATGACAGAATAATTTTTTTAGAGAACTTTTTTATCACCTTCAAATTCAAAAGTGTACATACACTTAGGTTGCTATGCCATTACACAATTTAAGTGGTTATGTCATGGCTTTATAAGCTTCTGATAGGCTAAATTACATTTTATGTGTTTTTTTTAACAGTGTGTGTATTTTTGTATTTTTAATTGTAAATATGACCACTAATACAATTCTTTTGGCAATGCTGGTAATACAGAGTAAAATAAGCCATATGTGATAGCTTGGGAATATCATTTTCTATGGCAGAGTAACTTCCACATCATAAAAGCAATGGTTAATGCTGAACAATAAGCAAAAAACTGGTTTTATTGCATGCCATTCACATGTCCCATATACTTACTATGTTAAAAACAGGGTCATTTACAGGTGACTTAACCCCAGCCCACATTCTTCACAGATTACTGTAGCACATCTTTGTCAAATTGAACTTTCTTACTTGCTGTCAAGATCTGCATCTTTTGACACAACTTTAGTCTGTGTTTGAGTTTAAATCAAATAAATAGAATAAATCTTTGTCACACGAGAATTGTGACAAAACCTAAAGTAGAAACCCTTTAAATAATGCCTTTTGCTAGTAACCATTTAAAGTGATAGTAAGTTACCCTCTTACTTAGAAACAACACTGAACGACACTGACCAGTTAAGTAGATATCTTTTTTTATATATATAAAATGTCTGTCATGACTTTAGAGAAGTCACATTCGTGGAAACAATAGATGGAAAATGAGTTCTTGTAGACTATCAACATTTATTGGTTGGAAAATCTAATTCGTTCAGCTGGACACATGTTAGTAAGAAAATTAAACTGATTAGGGCTTTCTAACTGGTAAATCATGATATCCAAATCATGGTCACGTCTGAATGGTTGTTCAGAGTACATGGCAAAATTTATACAATAGCCAATGGTGACTGGTGAAAAATATTCTTGGTGGGGCTGATGTAATAATACATTTTTCTACGTACTCCAATATATGAAATCAAAAGTGAGATGACGAATACAATTGAACAGCATCCCTTTCATCGTGCCTGCATAATGCCATTTTAAAAGTACAACAAAACCTAATACAGTTAAGTTTGGATTAAATATAACAATTCTTATCAACCTTCTTCTTATCTGTGAGGGGCGATATTTTTGGTGCCCCAAAGCCATAAAATTCTCCGACTGATTGGCCATATATTTATTCATTTGCCCTAGCTACACAAATGGCTATTCGACTCATATGTTTCTATCATGGGGCACTGTTCAGAGTGCCCCATGATAGAAACATATGAGTCTGTCTATGGGAATTCACTGGTGAATGAATATCTGAATATCAGTATGTGGGAAATGTAGTCCATATATATCATTCACTGATATATATATATATATATATCTATATATATATATATATCTATTATATATATATATCTATATATATAATATATATATTATATATATATATATATATATATCTATATATATATATATATATATAGATATATATAGCAGCGGCTCTACTCCGAGCCCCTCCTGAATGGCCGAGCTCCTCACCCTATCTCTAAGGGAGTGCCTGGCCACCCTACGGAGGAAGCTCATTTCAGCCGCTTGTATCCGGGATCTCGTTCTTTCGGTCATGACCCAAAGTTCATGGCCATAGGTGAGGGTAGGAACGTAGACCGACCGGTAAATCGAGAGCTTCGCTTTTCGGCTCAGCTCTCTCTTCACCACAACGGACCGGCACAGCGCCCCCATTACTGCAGCAGCCGCACCGATCCGTCTGTCGATCTCCTGCTCCATTCTTCCCTCACTCGTGAACAAGACCCGAGATACTTGAACTCCTCCACTTGAGGCAGGAACTCCCCTCCAACCTGAAGAGGACAAGCCACCCCTTTTCCGGTCGAGTACCATGGCCTCTGACATGGAGGAGCTGATCTTCATCCCAGCCGCTTCACACTCGGCTGCGAACCACCCCAGCGCATGTTGTAGGTCTTGGCTAGAGGGGGCCAGCAGGACCACGTCATCTGCAAAAAGAAGAGACGAAATCCACTGGTCCCCAAACCAGACCCCCTCCGGCCCTTGGCTGCGTCTAGAAATCCTGTCCATAAAAGTTATGAACAGGACCGGTGACAAAGGGCAGCCCTGCCGGAGTCCAACATGCACCGGGAACAGGTCCGACTTAGTGCCGGCAATGCGGACCAAACTCCTGCTCCGCTCGTACAGGGACCGGATGGCCCCTAATAAAGGGCCCCCGATTCCATACTCCTGGAGCACCCTCCACAAGGCATCAAGAGGGACACAGTCGAATGCCTTCTCCAGGTCCACAAAACACATGTGAACCGGTTGGGCAAACTCCCATGAGCCCTCGAGTACCCTGTAGAGGGTATAGAGCTGGTCCAGTGTTCCACGGCCGGGACGAAAACCATACTGCTCCTCCTGAAGCCGAGGTTCTGCTCCTCCTGAAGCCGAGGTCCTGAATACCCTGGCGTAGGCCTTACCAGGGAGGCCTACGCCATATATATATATATATATATATAATATATATATATATACATATATAGTGTTATTTAGCCTATAGAGCGTCCCCTTTAGGTCAGTCATCACTGACAATAGCTGTTATCATTCATGAAGCGGTTTTTTATTTGCTTTTATACAAATTTAGTTCCATTTTCAGCTGACTTATACAAATGTTGTGGAATCTCTTTGTTATGATCCACAGCTGTTTGTGTTATTGTTCTTAATTATGTTTGTATTTAGATCCCTTTTTGTGCCCATTATTCTACTTTCCCTGAGTTCCTTGCATAGTTATCCCTCATCTGCTCTGCATTCTGTTGATTGTTCTCACCTGGTTTTCATGTAGCTCACTTCATCCTCGCTGTATTTAAGTTCCTGGTTTCTGGTTCTTCTCCACTGGATTCTATTGTTGCACCTGTCCTGGTTCCTAAATTTAGTTGCTTTGTGTTTCTGTAAGTTCATCATTTTCTTCATTAAAGTATTCAATTTCCATCATGCATCTGCCAATGTCCTGTTGCCGCTTTGTTCTTCATCAATCCTTAAACATGACTCTCTTCTGGTAAATAACTATTACATCATTAGCAACATATTCCTGCTGCTCTGAATAAATAGTTTAAAAAGCTAAATTTAGAATTGCTTCCTGATGAAGGCACCAAATGTTTCTATTTTGTATCTATTTGTGTGCTGGAATATTCAACATCCTAATATGATTAATAAAGTATGCAAATCTTAAGACTACTAGTTGGACACTGTTTATATGAATTTATTTTTAGTAATACATTTTGGTTTATGCATTTTTTAACTATCTTGTTCACCATCTAGAATATCAATATTGATCCATTTCTAAACGTTGACCTTCTTTCCATGGTATTGCTAAAATTTAGATGCTCTGAGCACTTTTTATGAATGCACTGTTCACTATTATTTAAATATGGATTTTGCTGCATTTTTCCAAACAGGGCACTGAATGCTTTAGCAATTATACTGTTTGTGTTTTGTCCTCTGGGGCCACTGTAGGGGGAAAATTAAATCTACATTATTTATTTAAAAAAGAAGCCAAACAACCCGGCTTTTCCAAGCTTAAAGCATACTTTGTATGCCCTCTCTGGTTATATAGTGTTCTGTTTGATGTCTGTTTGACTTTTTCCTCAAGTTAAAGTCATTTTTTGTTGTTGCCCATATCTGTTGTTTTCTCTTATAGCAACTCTTCCAGTGCCAGGCCCTAAAGAAGCTGAGCTTGCCCGATAACGACCTTTCCAATCTTCCTACCACCATCGCCAGCTTGGTTAACCTCAAAGAGTTAGACATCAGCAAAAACGGTAAAGACTTCATTCAAATAAATAATTGCTACAAAACAATAAGCTAAAAAATTTCTGAAAACTGTGTATGTATTACAACAAAAAATGTGAGAGCTCCTACGAATATAAAACAGCACAGATATTGCAGTAAAGTACATGTTAAATGTCAAAATTATAACGATTTATTATGATCCACACCAACAGGAATCCAGGAGTTTCCAGATAATATAAAATGCTGTAAAGGCCTGTCTGTGGTAGAAGCCAGCGTCAACCCCATTACCAAGTAAGACCCTAACTCACTTTATCACTACAAACTTAAATCTGAAACAGATTTCTTTTTTATCCTCGTTTGACTGAAACAACTGAGAAACAACCAACTCTGGTTGCTCGGTGGCTTTTTCTGAGGCTTCCACATAACAGCTTGAGAAAACCCTTGCTAAGTAATGCAGAAATTTCTTTCTTTCATATAAATTTGATTTAACTTATTCATAGAGAACCTTTTTAATATGCTGGACGGAGGTGCATTTATAGTCTAAGAAATCTGTACAGTTATAACCTTGATACTGAAGTATAGATTTTCCACTGTAGGGTTTCCCAAAGTACAAAGATTTTAAAATTCCCATAAAACAGTGGTCAGGGTCACAGAAATCAATAGGGAGAGTATGGAATAGCAATTGCAAGAATAACAGTATTAATGAGCAACTGTCAGGATAATTGCCTAGTTTTACTAAATGGTGCTGTGGACAAGCAATTTTTGACAGATCCTAACTCGGATTCTTTTCAGCCAGCTGCCAGGGGTCCTGTTGTATTCCCTGAGGAATTAAATTCAGATCAAGAGGAATTCAATAGCATGGAGTGTTTGAGTTGTGATTAGTTAAATCTTACCTGCTTGAAACAGAGTTTGACTCCAGTGATCTGCTGTTTGGCCAATCTAAAATACCAAAAACAAATGCAGCTGATGAAATTATTTAAAGCAGTAACATCATTATTTGCATTCTGCCAAATCTGCAAAAACATACCAACGTCAGTGTTATGGTAGTGGTGGGTGGGTCAGTAGTTCTGCACATAACAACAGAAGATATAGCAGCGAATAACAAATTGTCCTTTTGGTCAATAAGAAAACAAAAACAAACAAAAAAAACAATCTAAGATAATGAAATTTCTCCACTTCAGCCTGCCGATGTCCTCCTAACAAACAGCTTCTATGCATTTAATTCCCTATACATTATTCTGAACTCCTTGCAGCTTTTTAAATACTGCTTAGGCATTTTGCTGCGGCTGTAAGAAATTTTCTTTTTTACTACCCAAATGTGAGTCGTCATAATAATCATTAATGATATCCAGCATTTACAGACACTATACACGCTCAACCAATAACCATGCCCCTTTGCTGATGCCCTGTTGAACCCGTTATGACCCCTCATCAGATCTCATTTTTATAAGAATTAAACACTTTTATCATTTGAGTCTCAGGTGTGCATTTATAATTACTGTTTTCCTACCTGGTGATGTACGTGAAGTGAAGAATGCTGCAGAGGAAAATGCTTCTTGTGTGTCTCTGTGTTGCGCTTGTGCAGCAGATGAGTCATCTGCAGGCCAGCAGTGGTTAGCTGTTTCTGCAGTGGTTCTTATGGTTGAAATTTGCCATTTATCATTCCACTGGAGCTGCTGGAGGAAACAATTTCTCTTACTCCTCTTTAGCACATTGTCTTGTTTCCTGTCTTTTGTTTATTGTGGATTTTTTAATGAATATTTCTCTTTCAGACTCCCAGATGGTTTCACGCAGCTCCTGAATCTGTCCCAGCTCTTCTTAAATGATGCCTTCCTGGAGTATCTGCCCGCTAACTTTGGCAGGTGAATTAAAACGTGTTTTTTTGTTCTATGGTTTGGATTAAATATTTATTCACTATTAAAAATCATGTTTATATATTGGCCTTTATAGTTCACAGCTGAATTTTTTGTGTAACATTATTGAAGATGCATTGCTTTTGCAGAATTTGCATCAGGATTAAGCCATTAAGGCAAATTGTAAAGCTCTTCTTTTAGGCAGCACTATTAAATATGACTATGCAAAAGTTCGGGGGGTACTGATTTTGCTTATGCTTATAATTTATAAACCTTTTTCTGAGTAAAAATTTATTTTTGAACATCTAAATTAATTCTGTACTATTTTTCCGGATTTGCTTTTAATCTTGTGACCAAATGAGTGTTTGCTTGTGCTTGTTCCAAATGAGGGGTTTGCAAATTACGTAGTTTTAACTGATCATATGACCTTTTGGTAAGAGAAATCCTAAAAATCATAGCATATACATTTTGTTGAAAAATTTTGTTGAAAAGATAAAAATGTGTTAAGCAAGGAATCAAACCCTGATTTCAGAGTTTAACTTTTCTTTTTCCAAATGATTTTATATTATGATGTCCTGTATTTCTTACTTGTCCTGTATTTCTTACTAAAAACTGTTGCATCTGACGGAGTGCGAATAAAAGGAATTACATTTAGGCTTATGTCCCTTCTGTTAACCAGGCTCTCCAAATTACGGATTCTGGAGCTGAGAGAGAATCACCTGAAAACCATGCCAAAGTAAGACAGGGTACCATATGTGCACTTGTGTGTATGTGAGAGAGAGATGGATTTTATAAAGAGGATTAATATTGCTGCTCACAAACATAAAGACATTTGGATTAATATTACTATCTACTACTATGTTCTTATCACTAGAATGTGATTGGCTTTCCTGGTGTACATATAAAGATGTAACAACTTAACTTTTTTGTTTTAAAATAAAAATAGCTTGTTCAATTTGAATTAGCTTCTCCGAATATAAACGCTGCATTGCAGTTTTTTTTTTTAAAGAGAAAATGACACATAAAGCATTATACTCAGAGACAAAGAGCATTTGTTCATGTGTAAACAACATCTAAAGTTACAATATGTTTCCATTTTCTCTCTTGTCAGGTCCATCCACAGACTGACACAGCTGGAGAGGCTGGATTTGGGTAGCAATGAATTCTCTGAAATGGTGAGATCAGTTTCTTCTACTATGTGTGTGCAGTGTTAGGTATTGCACTATAAAGTATTAGTTTGAATGTGTGGTGGGTTGCAAATTGAAAAAACCTGAAGACACTAAAAGTAATGAAGGCCTGTTGTTACCATGTGTTTACAAATGCAAAGACGAAAACTACATGGAGTCCTGGCCTGTGTGTGGCTCTAAAGTTTCAGGTGCAAATCTGCTGCACTTTCACATCTCACAGTTAAAAGGAGCAACTAACTGACAAATAAAACCATTAGGGCTTAGATAGCTTTTTTCTCTTCAGCTATAACTGTGCACCTCAAATGCAGAACCTCTTCCCTCATAGCTAGAAGTAGAATGGTCCACAAATAAAATGGAGTGATCAACAGTGTCGAATGCTGCACTAAGGTCCAATAAAACCAGCACTGTGGTTCTTCCACAGTCTGCATTTATACGGATGTCACTGAACACCTTGACAAGATCAGTTTCCGTACTGTGGTGAGCAGGAAGCCTGACTGGAAGACACTGAAGCGGTTGGTCATTGTTAGGAAGTTGTTTAACTGCTGAAACACAGCTTTTTCAATAATCTTGCTGATGAAGGGAAGGTTTGATATAGGCCTGTAGTTCTGTAGTAGCATCTTGTCCATGTTTCTCTTTTTCAATAGAGGTTTGATAATTGCTGTTTTCAGGGCCTGGGGGAAAACACCTGACAAAAGGGACGCGTTTATTATTTGTGTTAAATCAGATGTTATTACAGGCAAAGCTTTCTTAAGGAAAGCTGTGGGTAAAACATCGAGACAGCAGGAAGAAGGTTAGTTGGTGTAGGATATCTTCTGTGTTTTTGTAGTTTATTTGGTGAAATTGGGAAATTTTGTCAAAATCAGTTCTAGTTGGAGACAACTTTCGTACTGGAGTTGATGTGGATGTGCTGACTGCCCCTCTGATCTTTTGGGTTTTTTCAGTGAAGAAGTTAGCAAATACATTGCAGGCCCTGGTAGAGTGGAGTTCAGATGCCACAGTTACAGGAGGGTTTGTTAACCTGTCGACCGTGGTAAATAATGCACGAGCATTATTAATGTTTTTGCTGATGATCTTAGAAAAGAAAGATTTCCTTGCATTTTTCAGTTGTAGGTTATATCTGTATGGTCTCTCTTTATAGATAATATAATGAACCTGGAGTCCAGTCTTTCTCCACCTGCGTTCAGCTTTTCGACACTCCTTTTTTTCACTTGTGACTGGTGGAGCACTTCTCCATGGAGACATTTTCTTCCCAGAAACAACTTTCACTTTAATTGGATTAATTGAATCAATGATGTCCGAGATTTTAGAATGAAAGTTATCTACCACCTCATCTACAGTGTTACAGGGCAAAGTGGAGGTAGAAGAGTAAATCTGGCTAAAGGTTTCAGCAACACCTTCCTTAAAGATGCGTCTCCTTATCATGTCTCTTTGGCAAACTGCGTAATTGGAGATGATGCTTTCAAAAATAACAGAAAAGTGGTAAGATAGGGCAACATCAGTTACAGACACCTTGGAAATGTTTAGACCCTTAGTGATGATCAAGTCCAAAATATGTCCCTGTTTGTGCATTTGCTGTTTTAACATGTTGAGTCAAACCAAAATTTCTAAGAGTGTCATATAGATCTATTGCACTAAATATTCAAGAACGTGGTTCGGACCGGGCTCTTAACCTGGAGAGCTCAATATTCAAAAGAGCCAAATTTGCCCAGAAATACCTTTTTACACTTTAGTAAATCTTTAAATCTTAAAAACATAACATCAAGATCGTGGTCAGTAATGAAGTCATTGATTAAAAATGATTTTCCTGACAGAGATCTAATGTTCAATAGAGCCAGTTTATATGACTTAGTTGCTGATATTGACTCTGTGTCTGGTTGTGCCTGACAGTGTATGGCTTTTTTTGATTGTTTATTACTGTCTCTTATCCTTTTGGCTTTGTTCTTTCTGTCACGTATAACCAGAGAGATCTTACAACGATCTCCTATTAGGGGCCCAAGTTTTTCCTGGACATGCTAATTTCTGATAAAGTTACCACTGGGGCCCAGACTGTATCACAGAGAAGTGATTTGAAGGTCCTGATTAGGAGAAGATAGTTATCCAGTATGACATGTTGAGTAGTCATTTCAAGTAGTCATTTCAAAACAAGCAGCCTGGCATTAGAGTCATCGTTTACAGTCTGAGGGAAACCTGGCTGTGATCTTTTAACAGTAATTCGGGAGAAATAGCTGATTTCAAAATGCTTTTTAATTTTTTGGCCAAAAAGGTTTAAAATAGTTAGATAGGCCTTAAATATAGTACCATGAGCCTGTTTAAGGCTGTTTTTGATGTGTCCGACATCTAATTAACAGTTTCTCATCACATCTCTCCATGAAGTTTGGAAAATACAATGTCTGCGGTTTAGGAAATACCATGCCTGTTAAGTGTCATGTTGGAAAACATATTCATGGCGTAATATCATTAGCTTTGAAACACCCTAATGTTTTAGTCATGGCTTTTGTCTCGACTGGCCTTTCACTGAGTGAGTCAGTTTAAAACCTGCATGGAATAGAAACTGTTCTCTCCTACCTGACTACCTCTTTTCTGCCAGGCCATCAGTACCTTCTCTTTAGATAAGTCAAGATACTGGACATGTTACCACAACCATGAGCAACAAGTGAGACAGTTATTTACATGGGTAAAGTAGCTTATATGGGACAACAGGGATATCTTGTACTAAAAGCAGCCACGTTAATCATTTTCTTGCAAGTGTCAACATAAGCAGCACAAAATATTCCCACAAACCAAAATACAGCAATTATTGCTAATTGGCTTTTCTTTTTTGTCTTTACTTTGGTGCTTTTTTCCTCATAAATTGAACCCAATGGTGCACATTCATATCGAGACCGAGGCATGAACACAAAAAGAATCTTGCCAAATGGTCCTGACCCTGAATAATTTTACTTTTCTTTGTATCTGTAAACAGATATTTCCAAAGACCCTTTTATAGTCCTAGTGTTTGTTTTTTCTACAAGGTTGCAAAATTTGACTTGCTAGTTGAGATAATTGATAATTGTTTGTATTTATTATTGTTTATGTTTTAAAACATTTGCTGTCTTTTTCCCATTCATATTGTGCATTTAAGCCTGTGAAATCTTCTTTTTGCTTGTTAGCCAGAGGTCTTGGAACAGATACACAGCCTTAAGGAGCTGTGGCTGGATAACAACTCTTTACAATCTATACCTGGGGTAAGAGGACTTTCAGCTTATGCAGGAAAATAAGAGCATGAGTTTTTAAAAATGACACATTGTAGCTGACCTTTACTTGTTCTTCTGTCCTCCTGCAGTCAATAGGGAAGCTTCGCCAGTTGCGGTACTTGGATTTGGCGAAGAATCGCATTGAGAATTTGGATAGTGACATCTCAGGCTGTGAGGCCTTAGAAGATCTGTTGCTATCCTCCAACATGCTCCAGCACCTGCCAGACTCTATAGGTACATATCATTATAATCAACTTGTTACTTATTCACAAGGGGCTGATACATAAACACATTGAGAATTACAATTTTACAGACAGGAAATTTTCTAAATTTGCCAGTTTGAACCTCTGCTCCATCATTCTCAGTGGTTGTGTCCTTGGGCAAGACACTTGACATGGTCAGATGGTGGTCAGAGGGTACCAATTGTGTGGCAGCCCTACTTCTGTCAGTCTGTAGTGTGACGCGCTTTGGAGTCTTCAGACTTCATAAAGCGATAAACAAGTGCAGGCAATTTACTAGTCCTTAATTAAGCAACTATTTACATTTGCAAAAAGACTAAAAATAGACATTTAGTATCACTGTATAAACATATAATATTAGGTAATAAGATTTTAAGGAAAATTGTTTATGCTGTTATGCTTATCCTGATAATAGCTGCAGCTTAAGGGTACCTTAAGTAGTGGTATTGATCTTATTGTATAGTTTTCTGCCACTCTGCTAAAAATCTACACATGATAATCTCTTGTATATTTCTGAAACTTTAAATGGAGCTATCCACTAGAACACCTCGTTGGTTGTGAATGATGCATGTAAATGATTATGTTAAAAGCCAAACTGAGACAAATCTAGTGACAGCTGAGGCCCACTTCTGCCAGTTATTAAAATTTGATGAATATTGTAATTGGCTTGGTATCAATTAGCACCCGTGTGTCTGCATGTGTTGCAGGAATGCTGAAGAAATTGACTACTCTAAAGGTAGATGACAACCAGCTGACCTTACTGCCTCACACCATTGGGAGGTAAGCAACAGACAGATGTCTCCACAAAGTCTGACACTTTAATTATACTCAGGTTAGATGCAGTGCCTTGCAACAGTATTCATTTGTCATTAAACTTCTTCACATTTGACCGCTTCAAGCCTCAATATCTTTAAGTGGTATTTTAGGTGATAGAACATCACAAAGCACCATATACCTGTGAGGTGGTGCATGCATACTGTTAAGCTCATAAGTACTCATAACCCTGGGAGATTTAACTAATAACCTCTCATTTCACCAAGATGATAGTTGTGATTGGGTGTAATATTAACATTCTGAAGTGGCTCCAGCCAGATTCTCAATTTGTAATTGATAGAGAATCTGTGGAGCAAATTAAAAATTAGGGTTATGGCAAGGTGGCCTTCTAACCTCAAAGACTTCACCAAAGATGAATAGTTAAAATATCAGCGGTAACATGCAAAAAACTGACCAGGAATTATAAAAACAGCGTGATTGCTGTTATGCCAAGAAAAAATTTTCCTTTGATTATTGAGAAATGTACAAATATTTTCGTACCTGCCATGTTTGAATTAAATGTAAATAAAACAGATATTTGTTTCTTAATGGATACTCCTTTTTTTATTGTTTGATAAGAGATGCCTGTGGTATTTCCTATCAGAAACAAACGTCCAAATGAAAATCATTCTGAATCTAAACCTGCCATGGGCATAAATAGGTTTGGCTTAACTCTATGTATTCAGCTACCCTGACTTAATTCTCTGTCCTTTTGGATGCCTCTGAACCAGCTTTACATATCTAGAGAGTGAGTTTTGTTTCTAGTTCTTGTCAAAACAGCTCATACTTAGCCAGGTTGGATGGAAAGTGTCTGTGAATAAAAGCTTGGAACAGATTCTCAGTTGGATTTTCACTAGACTATGCTTTTTAGTTATCCCTTTCCGGTCAGTCAGTCATTTTCTACCGCTTATTCCATAGAGGGTCGCGGGTGAGCTGGTGCCCATCTCCAGCAGTCTATGGGCGAGAGGCATGGTACACCCTGGACAGGTCGCCAGTCCATCACAGGGCAACACACTCATTCATACACCTAAGGGCAATCTTAGAGTGACCAATTAACATAACAAGCATGTCTTTGGACTGTGGGAGGAAGCCTGAGTACCCGGTGAGAACCCACGCATGCACGGGGAGAACATGCAAACTCCATGCAGAAAGACTCCCGGCCGGGAATCGAACCCAGGACCTTCTTGCTGCAGGCCAACAGTGCTACCAACTGCGCCACCGTGCAGCCCACTGCGCCACCGTGCAGCCCACAGATTCTCAGTTGGATTAATGTTTGGACTTTCATTAGACCAGTCTAACACAATAATATGCTTTTTAGTTATCCCTTTCCATTGTTAATTATTGTCCTGTTTAAATTGACCTTGTTTTGGCAGGTTTGCAGTTGTGCCATACTCTTTCCATTCGTATATGATGGAATAAACAGGACTTTAAAAGATGTTCAGAGTCTGAAATATTGTTTCATGACCAACATGTTTTAAACTTCACCACAACGTTATCTCTGACCTGTCTGCTGTGTTCTTTGGCCTTCATCATGTTGTTTGTCCTCTAGTATTATCTAACAAACCTCTGAAGCCTTCACAGAACAGCTGTATTCATACTGAGATTAAAATACACACAGGCAGGGCTCTATTTACTAAATAGGTTACTACTGAGGGCAATTGGTTGTACTTGATTTTTTTATGGAATCAGAGTAAAAGAAAAATGTAAAACTATGCATAATTTTCTTCCAAATCAGAGTTATGCTCTACTTTGTGTTGCTCTACCAGATAAATCCCAATGAAAAACATTTAATGAACAGAATGTGAATTGGTTTAAGGGTTATGAACACCTTACCTGTAGGTGCTGTATGTAGTAATCTTTGTTTTTTTTTACTTCAAAACCTTCTTCAGCCAACACCTGGCAGTTATATAAGGGTTTGTAGGTGGGTCATTTATGTTGTTTATTACTGTTTTGTAAAGCTGGCTGATGATTGGTTGGGGGGGTCTGTGTGTTATGTTTGCTGCGGTGCCGTGGCGTTAGTCCGAAGCCAAAGCAAGGGTGAGTAACATGAGCCTTCTGGATTCAAGGGCTTGTTCAGAGACAGATGTTCAGCTGTGCTGCAGATACAGAAAATAAAAACTTGCTACCACATGCTGTCAATGTGGAGAACATTTCATGTCCATAAAAATTACATGCAAACATAAAACAAGGTTCTCACCTTACCTTATCCTGAACGTTGGATTTAATCTTTAAATGCGATTTTTATACTTCAGTAAATTATTAAATTATTGAATCAATTAATTATTATTAATAATTAATTAATTGTTGAAAAATATGTGAAATGTGAAAATATGTGAAATGAAAATGATTGCATGTAAAGTTACAGCAGTGGTATGACTGTAGTCTTGTTTTACATCATGGTTCAGGTTAAGCAACAGCAAATGTTTTCTTTGCTTCAAAACAAAATAAGATACATTGACAAGTTAACTGGAAATATTTCTGTAAACCAATTTCAATGGTGCTGTCCCCTGATTTTCATCACATTTTTAGTTATTTATAGATTTTATATAAGACTTACATTATTTGAGGAAAGAATAAAGCTCTTTTCTTTGAACCTTAGTGTCTCGGAGTAGTTAAACTGACTATAGAGATTTCATTAAACTCTATATTTCTTATGTACTTAACATCTTTGCAAGATCTGTATCTGAACACTCTGAAAGCTTTTTGTCTTCATGAACAAGTCCCAGGTTTTAGTCCTGATAAGTAGTTTTGTAGATTAATTACTTCCCCTTAAAGCTCTTTATTGTTTCCTATCCATTGTTTGAAGTGTTACTTACCCCTGATGAATATGAACTTTATCCCATCTTTAGTAACTGTATATAGCTAAGTATATTAACTGTTGCGCAGCTTGCTTCATAGAAAAGTTTTTTTGTTTTTTTTTACTTTCTGGCCAAAAAATTTAAAACAAACCTTTTGGCCTGAATCTAACAGCAGTTTGTAGTTTCAATAGTTTAATGTCAATACAGAAGATGATTTGAGACTCAGTGTTCTTTACATTCCTATAATAAGAGCCTTAAACATAAAATAACTAAAATGCTGTCAATGGTGGGTGGATCGTATGTTTATACAGCAGACTTTCATCAACTAATAACATAGTTGTTAATTTAATAAATAAAAGTACTGAAATTAATTTAAACATCTTTTTTACCTTGCCGCTTGTAAAAAATGCTTGAAATAACATACTGAGTGTGTCACACATTTTTCATGATGCGCTCAGTAAGTCATTTTAAGCAGTGCAAACAACAGGCAGTTATAGTTCATTTAATATACCGTGGCAGTTGGACCCCCAGTAAAAACCATGTCACCTTCTACACAGGTGCCTCTTGAAGAGGTTTTGTTTAAAGGAAAATTCCCACCACTCCCGTGAAAATGCTATTTTTAAATCCAAATATATTTTTTCTAAGTTCTTATTTTAATTTCATAGACCAAATATTTTTGATTTAACATCCCCTATAAAGGCAAATTCAATGTGATTTGGGTCTTGTTCACTCACACAACTTTAATGTATAATTATACTTTTTTTGCCCGTTTTATATAAAAACTGACAATGTTGATGAATTTGAAGACAGTAAACATAATATGAAAATATTGTTATGGGGGATGTTAAAAATATGACTTTTAAAGAATATTGTGGTGGTTAAGGAACTAATGCATCTTGAACTTTACTATAACACTTTAGGGTGAAAACAAAACATTTAAGATTTGAATCTCAAAAATCACATGTCGCTTAGATGAATCTCTATCTGAAGGTTATAATTGGAAACATAGTAGAGACACAAATACTATTCAAAATAAGATAACCTTACCTTATACCACCCCTCTCGCTTTCTCCCATCTCATCTGCTTCCCGTTCAGACAATATGGTAGTCCAGATGGTCCAGTCTGTTGGGAATAATAGTAGCAGACTAATGTAATGTTAACAGTGACAGTACGTGAATGTAAAATTGTTGTCTCATTAGCATTAGCATGCTGCTACTTCAGTGTCAGGCCAGTGAAGACACGTAAAGGGCAATCCAGTTTCCTGCAAAGGGGTTGAACTAGATGTTAGAGTAGGGAAGCTGAAATTTGTGTCAGAAAAAATAAAAAATGAATAGTTGATGATCTCTTTCTGTCCTTAACTTAGTTGTTTTTGGCTGATTTTAATTATATTTAGAAATTTCCATGTAAAGACTGAAACTAGCCATCAATAGCTCTTCTTGGCATTGAAGAAACACAGCTCATATTTATTGTTACTGGTTAAAATAATCCAATTAACAAATTTTTGATGTAATTACAACAGAAAGGCAGCCTGTTGGCGGGATATTCTTTTTTACAAAGCCTTTTTCTAATATAATAAAGAAGGAGGTTGTAGGGGCCTTTATGCTGATCTTTGATTTAGTATTTAAATTATTTTCCCGCTTGTTTCAGTCCTTTCATGGGATTTTTTTACAGTTGTACAGATAAATAATATTGTTTAAATTTCAATGGACATGTTGCATCCTTCAGAATGACATATTCTTTTTTTTGTCATGTTCTCTCTCTCTTTCACTCAGCCTGTCTCTGTTGGAAGAGTTGGACTGTAGCTGTAATGAGCTGGAGTCGTTGCCTCCCACCATTGGCTACCTGCACAGCTTGAGGACTTTTGCTGCAGATGAGAACTTCCTCATAGAGCTGCCACGAGAGGTAAGCTCAATCATTTCAACATTAACACTGACACTATGCTGTACTCAGGAGAAACATTAAGCATATCAGATGTCACCTTAATCAAAAACAATTAATCAGAAAGCTTTGAATTTCATAATTCAATCATGGAGTCCTTCAGTCCTAAAAATGCTCCCTTAGTGAGGGTTTATTTCTGCTTACCTGCCTGAAGCTGGTGGTGAGGTTTAACTTTTTCAATGTTTAAAATTCTGTGTACTTTATGGGGATTTTATGTGATATACCAGCACAAACCAGGCAAAGCATGCATGGTTTTTGAAATTTTTGGGTAATAAAATTCACAGTCGTGGTGTGTATTAGTATTTAGCAATCTTGAGTCATCACTGTGTAGAACCACCTTTTACTTCTGCAGGTGTTTTGAGGCATGCTAGTGTATTACACGTGTAGAGACTGAATTTCCTTGTCCACTATTCTTTCCAAAAAAGCTCATGCTAAGTCATAGTGGATAGAGAGCATCTGAAATGATCAAGTCTTACACATATTCTCAATGTGATTGAGGTTTGAACTTTGACTGAGCCATTTTAACATGAGGATATCCTTTTATCTAAACCAAGGGTCACAAACTCCTCAAGCTTTTAGATGTGTCTCTGTTTAAGCACATCTAAATCTGATGATCAGTTATTAGCGGACTCTGTACAACTGAACAGTATGGTGAGGAAGTATTTTAGTTCTTTTATTAAATTTGTTGGACCTTGGACGCAACTAAACTTTGTTAGGACACTGACCCTTGAAGATGCCATTTGAGTCCCCTGATGTAAACCATTTGATTGTAGTTCTGGCTGTATGTTTAGCATCATTGTCCTACCAGAGGGTAAACCTCTGCCCCAGTCTTGTCTTTTAGCTTGTTTTATTCCAGTATTAACTCCACCTTCCTGTCGTCTCTCACCAGGCTTCATGTTGCTGCTTGAGAAGTTTATTGGTGTGTTGAGTGTAATGTTCAGAGTTACTTTCCCACTACACATTTTGCATGTGGGCCTGACAGTATAGCTTTAGTCTCATCTGACCCAAGGACCATCTTCCACATGTTTGCTGTGACCTCTAAGTTTTTTGTAGCAAACTAGAAATGGGTCTTCTTTTCTTTTTTTTTTACCAGTGTCTTTATTCTTGCCGTCCCAAATAGTGCATTTTGAGATGTTCAAAGCTTGGTGCTAGAAGCTAAAGCAGGGTTAGCTTTTATAAGCTAACCCTGCTTTAAACTTCACCAGCAACTTCTTAATGAGCTTTTTTCTCTAATATCCGCTAACAAACGAATGGGCCCTTGATGAACTATTTAGTAATATGGTGATTTCTTAAGGCAGTTGGTTGCACTGGATTTTGTTTGGGCTGATCAGAGTGAAGGTGCCTGAATACAAACAAATGCTGCACATTTTTGCACATCTATATTTACTAAAAATTTTGAAAATCATCTAGATTTCTTCCATTTTACAATTATGCACAACTTTGTGTGGATCTAACACACAAAATCCCTGCGTACACAAAAGTTAGCATTTGTCTCTTGAAAAAAGTGAAACTAAATTGTAAGGGATATTGAAGCTTTTGCAAGGCACTCTAATATATTCTGATGCCTTGAGTCTGTGTGTGTGTGTACTTGTTTTAGATCGGTAACTGCAAGAACGTGACGGTGATGTCACTTCGGTCCAACAAGCTGGAGTTTCTGCCTGACGAAATCGGACAGATGACCAAACTGCGTGTACTTAACCTCAGTGACAACAGGTACAGGGTTCAGCATGCTGAAGCAAAACCTGGGTTGCAATTTACAAGTTAACAATCAGGCAACAATTTCTCAATGGCAGCTTCACTGCTTTTTCTTTACTGCTGATACGACCTGTGGTTGCCATAGGAATCAGAGTGTGTTGCCATGGTTGCATGCTCTGCAGGCTGTACAGTGCGTGGGAACACGGAACATCTCTGTTCTTTCCCACCTCCCTCCTTCATTCTTTTTCGCTATCTTCCTCTCAGGTTAAAGAATCTACCGTTTACCTTCACCAAGCTGAAGGACTTGGCAGCTCTGTGGCTCTCTGACAATCAGGTATCTGTCATTTATCCTACAGACCAGCAAGAGAACACACCTCCTAAGTGAGATGTGTAACAAAACCTCAAGGTCTGGTTACAAAGCAGATTTATAAAGTAATTGAAAATGGTTGTCTTTCTAAGGCTTTCATCTTGAAGAACCAGCATTGACTCTTAACTCTGAAGTACCTAAATATCACTAATTAATCAAAATTATTATAAGGATGAAGCAACAAACTTTTTGCATAACTAAATTCTGAGACTAAATGTATTCTATAAAATAAAATTTTCAAGTCAAAGCACATTTAAATGTCAATTGTTGATGAATTGTTAAGGCAGACATACGTTTCCATTTAAAATCGGTACTAATTTAGTCACATTAAGGCATACATTTTGATTTAGGTTTGATTGAGGTTATTAGCATGTTACATATATTAAAACTGCTCATGAACGTTAAAGTTTCATTGAGTGGTTACTGCTTAGTGTTAAAAAGGAAGTTGTCTTTTTTGTATCAATGTTCTCTGAATAAATGTCAGTCATGTCATATTATCATTAGCTAAATATTTCTGTCAAGCTCAAAAAAATTCATTTGTAACCTAAAAGTAACCTAAAATTTAATTCTTTTTTTCTGTTGTTGCTAAAAATTCCTTGTAAACTATTTTCCAAATGTTTTCATTACAACTGAAAGAAGAGCCTATTGAATTGAAAATGTTAAAGTTTGTTTTCTTTATTTTGCAGTCCAAAGCTTTGATCCCACTTCAGACAGAAGCCCATCCAGAAACCAAACAGAAGGTTTTGACCAACTACATGTTTCCACAACAGCCCAGACATGATGAAGGTATAAAATAGGTGCTTCTACATAGTGTCACATGAAGTTTGAATGTTGATTTGAGAAAGCTCACGTATTTTTTGGTTTGTTCAACCTTACTAGGTGATCTTGACATATTTTTAAAATGCTATTTAGGGCAATTTCCAGTATTTTTGGGGCAAATAAATGTTCAACCAAAACAGCAATACTTAAAGTTATCAGTGACATTAAGATGTGAGCAGATTCTGGGGAATATGTAGTTCTAGTTATGTTAGATGTCTCCTCAGCTTTTGACACAGGTAACCATAAAATACTGATAAATAAACCAAAGGATTTGGTTGGAATGTCTGGATCTGTCGTAAGGTGATTTTCTTCATATAAATCTGCTCAGGGCATAAGTGTCTGCCTTGTCCTTGTCACAGTATATATTCTTTTTTTATGCCAAAATAGTAGTTCAGTAATGTTTCCTGTCATCTTTTTGCTGATGATATTCAACTTTATTGAACATTAAGCCCACTGAGGTCCACAAGATGTCCATTTTTAATTGTTTGGCAAGTTTTAACTAGTGGTTGAGTAACACATATCTGCAGCTATACTCAGACAAAACTGAAACCGTAGTTATTGCATTGGACACTGCCATCTCTACAAAGCAGTGCCTAGGTGATTTAATATTTTCTCGGAGGACCCTTGTCAGGATTTACGTAGGTATAGTTTTGAAGACGTTTTTTAAGTCAAACATTTAGTAAGCAATAGTTTTTTTTCTTCTAAGAAAAATCCCAGAACTCAGGCAAATGGTGTCAACAAGTCAACTTGAGATAATAGCTGACTCCTTTGTCTCCATACAGATGGACTATATAGTAATAGTCTGCTTATTAAGAATAAGCAAGCTTGTCTCTAGAACCATTTGATCAAGGACTTCAAACTCGCTTAAACAGAAGACTTCACATAACCACTGTATTAAAATCGCAACACTGGCTACCTAAAACTATGTTAGTTTCAGAATGAATGTTAACATCTTTGATTTAACCGTCAAAGCTGTAAACAGACAGGCTCTATCTCATCCCGCAATCTGAAGCCATCTAGGTCATCTCAGAACCTTTTAAAAGTTTCTCACACGCCCCAGGCTGATGTTTCCAAACAGTAGTTCCCAGGTTGTGCAATGCCCTACCTTCCACTAAAACCTTCCACAGAATTTCCACTGGATTCTGTGGATACTTTTTAAAAGCAGATGAGAGTTTTTTCCAGGAAGCGTTTAGATTGTTTTTGGGCTTTTATGACTTTTTTGTGTTTTGTTTTTCTGTTGTAAACCGTTGTTTTTTGGTTACTTTCAGTGCATCAGTACTTTGTGAAATTCGTCTGTGAAAGGCACCGTATGAATAAGCCTTTTACTAACTTGCTCTCTATATGCTGTATAACACGAGCTTGAATCAACTGTTAAAGTTGGAGTACTCTCAAAATGTAGCTTTGCGAAAGTCGCACCACCTCCATCATTAAATGCTGCTGTGTTGCTGGATGTGTACAGATTACCAGTCGGATAGTGACAGCTTTAATCCTACACTGTGGGAAGAGCAAAGACAGCAGAGGATGACTGTGGCCTTTGACTTTGAAGACAAGAAAGACGAGGAAAACAACTCTGGGAAGGTCAAGGTCAGCTTTTTGTATTTCTATTTCTGTTGGTTTCTCTCACCCCCTTGCACAGTGACTTATTGATGAAGCCATATACTTTGTAATACTTTTTTTTATCAATGCTTTTTATTAATAACTGCAAATCTAGCATAATTAAAACAACATTATGAAATTCTGAATCTGCCATATAAAACATTTCATAGTGTCTAGCTTAAAGTATAAATTATTTTTTTTATTGTAGGTGGAGATAAACTTGAAGCGCTACCCAACACCCTACCCTGAGGACCTGAAGAACATGGTCAAATCAGTGCAGAGTCTTGTGGGTAAAAGTATGCATCCCGGACATGGGCACCAGCACCAGCTGAGCTCAGGCACTGCCACCTCAGCAGGAACCAACATGGAGCATACACACCTAAGCAAAGAACAGTATGAGCCACCGTGGCCCCTGCCTCCTAAAGAGGTAAGAAAGATTTGTGCATAATCACAGGGGATGAGTGCAGGAAACAGTAGAAATTACCTCATTAGTTGATGTCATCACTGGCTTAGAGATGTTAATAAAGATAATGTTTGCCAAGCTTTCTTCAGCCAGACTTGCAGACAAATCATGCACTCCGTAAAGTTCCTGATCTAAACCTAATCTGATGCGTTCCTAAATGACATGATCTGCAAGTACACTTACAAGCATTATTAACATTAATTGTTAATAGCTAGGATGTCATTAGGTTAGGCTACATCACAGACATATATATTGCCTAAAATATTTTGTCACCTCACACATTGAGTGACCTTCCATTCTTAACCAAAGGGGTTTAATAAGATGTCAGCCCACCCTTTGCAGTTTTAACTCTTCTATGAAGGCTTTCACAAGGTTTAGGGCTGTGATTATAGAAATGTTTTATAATTCTACCAGAACTGCATTTGTGAGGTCAGACATTGATCTAGATTGAGAAGCCCTGGCTTACAGTCTCTTCTCTAATTCATTCCAAATGTGCTTGTCAGGTTGAAGCCAGGATTCACTGCAGGCCTTTCAAGTTCTTTCACACCAAACTCATCTATGTGTTTGTAGACCTTGATTTATTCACCTGTGGAACATGGAAGTTATTGCAATACCTGAATTCATTATTTTGATGAAGAATTAAATATGTTTGGCCACATAGTGTATTTTAATCCTTTACTTTGCTTAGTTGATGCAGGTATTTGATTCATTTGACGGACGAAATCAAACTGTTTGCCAGGTGACCGACCGAGAGATGCAGGACTTCTCTCAGTCTCAGCTAATGGATCAAGGATCAATGCATAACTCCGGCATCGATATTCCCAAGAGGAAGGACAAAGAAGATTTGACAGAGAGCTCTGAGGTACAGACATTCACACACATGCACACACAACAAACACAGTCAGTACATAAATACAGGAGTTAAGTGTTTGCTGCAGGGTTGTTATACAGTTTTATTCACATTAGGTGAAGAACCATGCAGAAATAAAGGATTTTGTTATTGAAATGAATGTCTGAGAACAAAAAACCTCAGTGATGTGATATGATGCTTTGCTTTATACACAAAAAGGTCAGAGATGTACTAATGTGGTTACAGCACTTTGCACATTTCTTTCATCAAAGATGTATACAAATCCTTACAATATATTATCTTTTATTGCAGTTGTATAATTTCACACTGGCGTTTGAAAAATCATGCCTTCAATTTTAGTACATTTATTCAACGGGGAAAAATCCTATGTTAATAATTGTCTTTGACAGAAACACTGGTGCCGAATTTAATGGTATCCCAACAACTCCTTAGATTAACACTTGACATTTTTAAGTTCAGTAATCTATTAACTTTAAAATAGGAATCCATGACTTCACATTTCCCTAGCCTATAAATATGACATAATACAGGCCCAATTGGCTTAGCTACTAGCCACTAGCCACTATCTGTATGCTCCAAGTTTGAAAAATGTTTAGGAACAGACTAATTGCTGCCCTGTTGGCAAAAGGGGATTTTGCAAAAAAACAGCAGAGATACTAAGTGTAGCATTTTGATTTTGTAAAAGAAAAACAGTTGCGTGTTATTTGATTTTGCTATGGATAAATGTACCCAAGTTGGAGGTAGTTTTATTCTATATCTTGCAATGTGATATAATGCTTCAGCAATAAAAGATTCATTTATCTTAATTCCTTTTGTGCAGCTTAGCTAGAGTGCCAACAAATGTAGAGAGCGTTGTAAATTTATAATTTACCTGACTGATATCAACCTCTGATTTTATTTATCGTTGTTCAGGACTCGATGGGTGGCTCTCCAAATGACATCCGTATATCAGACATGAGGCCAACACTGGTGGAGCCACCAATGTACAAACCAAAGGTGGTACTGCTGGGGAAGGATAAGAAAGGTACTGTATCATACAGAGTTAGATCTGTGACTTTTAATGTAATCACAAAGCTGCAAATGATAATTTAATGTGGTCTTATTTTTAGGAGCTTGAGGCATGTTGCAATTGAGTCCATTAATTAGTCATATTGTGAAGCAAATTAACTTTAACACATTACAGGGAGAGAGAGCGAGAGATGCAATGAACCTCTACAGTAAATGCTTGTTTCTGTCTGGTATAAGCAGTGTTTAGTTTGGCCTATTTTAATTTATCTGCCCTGGAGGCATTTATTTCATCTGAGTGAAACAAAGTTAGTTTTAGCATGTAATAAAAAATCTGCTTTAGCTCTAAATTATGCATTTAGTGCTTTTGTTGCATCTTCTACAGGAAACAGTTCATTTCTGTTCCCTGTAACACACCATAGCTCCATCAGAGCTATTTTATGTAGTCAGCTCAATACGGAACAAATTGCAAAATAAAAAACCCCAAACAGCTTCTCTGCTTTGCTGATTGTTCTTAATTGGAGATTTGGTTTGATACGAATGGCAATAAAGAAAAAGAATTTAAATAAAGATGCTTGATAGTTTTCTGAAACTGTTATTTTGATGTCGCTTTAATCTCAAATTAAAGAAAATAATCTCTTGCACCAGTGAAACCATTTAAAATTGTAATACAGGCCAAGCTATGCAAGTGCTTTTTTAAATCTACATTCGTGAATTGAGAATTTAGATTATCAATTACTTTTAATGAGAATGTTCACCCATCCATCCATTATCCAAACTTCTTATACGTGGGGAGGGAGCTGGTGCCTAATTCCAGAGGCTGAAACAGTTCTGTAAAAAAAAAAAAAACTTTTACAGAGAATCAAAAATTTACAGCTATAAAAAGCTCCCGTTCTTAAAAAAGGGGAAGTGTCAAATTATCTGTTGAAATACATGAAATTGTTCAATAGTTTTTTGGCTTTAAGTTTAAACTTTTAGAGTAAAATCTATCAAAACCTGACCTTCAACAGGACAATGCTATTTATTCTATCAGTAGAAGTGTTGTCTAAGTGGGACATTTTTTAAAGAGAGACGCTTGTCTTTCGATGTCTGTCTCCATCCAGAGTCAACAGATGAGGAGGTCGATAAGCTCCACTGTCTGAATCACAGTGGTTCCTCGGCCACCTACTCCGACTACTCACCTTCGCAGGGCTCCTCAGGCTCCTCCAATCCTTCCGCCAACACACACTCACACACACACTCTCATGCTCACCCACACACTCCTGCCCTGCCGGCCCCCAATAAGGATCAGGCCCCTCCAACACACTGGACCAACAGGTAAATTTACCTGCTTCATGTTCTATGTTCTTATCAGACATCTCATATATCATCACATCTTCTCCTTCAGTCTAAATGTCCCTGTAGTCTTCTCCATCTATTGCATATCTCTTACATCTATCAACATCTTTTGCCTTCTCCTTCTATCTTTGTTTAACCTCATCATCTATCTGTTTGCTCATGAAGGTCAGAGAGGCTTGTTGAGATGCTTCAGATTGCTGTTCAGGAAGTTCTTTCTCTGCTCGCTTCTCTGGTTTAAAGAGGCTTCCTGTGTGTACGTAACTGATATTACTGTTTAGAAGAGGATTTCCTTTTGTACAGAGAGATGAAAATAACAAATTAAAGAGGTATGGTTCTTCTGATTGCAGTACATTCATGATATAAGCTGACATATGTGGAACTTGGAATCGCATTAAAAATTAATATCAAAACGTGTTTTGAATCTGTTCTCTGTCTGAAATCTTGCAGTAACGAACAGTAGCAAAAATATAATCTTAGTTAGCATGCCAAATTTATAGCATTATAGCTTCAGACATGCTGATTAGTTTTAATTAAAGTCTGACAGTGATGTATGGCTGACAAAGAATTTTTAATATTCCCAATTAATGTGTTAACTGAGACCATAATATCTACTGGAAAAAAATCAAAGTTTTTTAAAGACCCTTAAAAATTGTTTTTTATTAAATATCAGCCCATCCATCCATCCATCCATCCATCCATCCATCCATCCATCCATCCATCCATCCATCCTTCCTTCCTTGATGTTTTGTGTTCAGACTTTGGCCTCGTTAGTTATCTGCAGTAAATCCATGTACAACTTTTATATTCATGTGCAGGATTGAATACTCTGCTAGTTTCAGTCTGCAAACTTACATATATGCAAATACAAAATGTTTAGGATCCCTGAAAAATACAAAATGTTCTCAAATGTTGCCCTTAACAAGACTTTATTTATAGTCTGGTAGTAAATTGGTCCTTCATTATTGAGTTTTTTCTGCTTCTCTTTGACAGCTTGGCCTTGAGAGAAACTATTTGAAAAGCTCCTTCATTAGAAACATACTTCCTCTTAGACTCATTCCTTCCATCCTTCTTTAACTCTGAGCAGACGATGCAATTTTTGTCAACATTATAGTTGTTATTTTTCATGGTCTGGAGTGTGGTTCAGATCTCAGTCTGTACACAGTTTTTTATCTTTTTGTCTGCATCCTTGTAAAACATATTTGCAAACTGCAAATGACAGTGAGGGAGTTTGAAGGCACTTGTATTTGGCATTCATCCTCTTAGAAACATAATTACTGCAAACATTGTACTTTGCCCAGTTGATGTTTAGGAGGAACATCACAGAGATGGAGCTGTTCTGCTCCCAATGCCTGCGGGTTGGATTTGCGCAACACATGTTAATGTGCCATGGCACTATAGCATAATCCAGTTCAGTTTATTATTGTTCTCTTTTTAATTAACTTCTTATATGTTTTGTTTTTGTAGACTTGCCCAGTCATTCCCAAAGCCTATTGATTCCAAGCCCCTGCTGTCTCAGAGAGAAACTCCTCCATCAGGTACCTTGCAGCAACGGGGAGATCGGCGTCCGCTTAGCGAGCCTTTTGATTGGTCTGAGGCTCCACACTATGACAACACAGGTTTTGATGCTGAGGAGTCTCCTATGGACCCTCCCTCCAATACAAGTCAGGGTAATCCCCCGCTGGGCTCCAAACCCCGCAGCCAGTCAGCACATGGCCGCCGGCCCCTCCTCAGGCAAGATCGAATTGTAGGAGTCCCTTTGGAGCTGGATACCCAGACACTCCCCTATCACAGTAACCAACGCTGCACCCCGGATAATGACCCACAATCCTCTGGACCTCCTTCCCAGAACCCCTGGCAGAATTGGACCAGGACCCCCAGCCCATTGGAGGACAGAACAGCTTTCCCCTCAAAGCTGGACCTGACACCCACCTCAAGCCCCAACCCTGACCGCAAAGACATTGACTCAAGGTGAGAGACTGGAAATTAGCTATTGGAATTAAAACAATGTCTACATAACATTTGTCTTACAATGTTTACAGGATATCAAAAGCTACTCACAACAGCTACTCAGACATAATTCAAACACAAGGACCTTGCCTGCTTTTTTCTGTTTTTATTGGCATTGTCATTGTCATGATTCCCTGTTTTTTTTCATTTCCATTTCAAGACTGGAACAGGGCTCAGGACCTTTGCCCGGAAGCTGGACATATCACAACAGTCAGGGAGAGCAGATCAGGAAGGATCAGCTCAGTGTCAGTGGGGGAAACAAGGTAACAGTGGTGATGAGTAAAAGCTCTGACCGGCTTTCCCCCATGATGAAGGAGACGAGATCCAAGTTTAAGAAATCCCAGAGCATAGATGAGATTGACATCGGCTCCTACAAAGTCTACAGGTAAGTTTAGTATGCATATTTGGTCAGTAAGTCAAGTGTGACTGCTAGAGAGGCCACAATCAATGATTTGTAGTCAATTTCAAGCTTTGACCTACTAAAAACATTCTCAGCCAATTCTGATTTCTCCCCAGCAACTATAATTGAAATATAAAACATTGAAAATATTTTTTTGTCCTTCCTGCCATAAATTGTAATTGATAGAATATTATATCATTATTCTGAGTAGAGGAAACTTTCCATCATTTGTGTGTGTGAGGGAGAGCAGCGCAATAGTCCCTGTTGTCTTTTCGTTTCGAAATAACATTAAAAGTAGCTAAATTCGAGCAGAAACAACCTCTCACACGATAGAACGTGGTGGTTTTTGCAACCTCTTATGTATGATGCATTCACTGATCAGAAAAAAATTGGATTATTGAAGTTCCAGCCATTGGTAGATTAGGTTCCCCAGATGATTTCAGGGTGCATGTTTTGATGTTCTCATGTATTTTGGCTCCAGTTGTTCATCTTTCTTTACAGTATTCCTATGGAAAGCTACAGTTCATCTATTGAGCAGCAGACTAGTTTGGACCGTTCAGAGCTCCCTGGTTCCATGGAGCAGACCAGCATGTCACGGTCTCAGTCTGCCCCCATGTTAGATGATGACCTGGGCTTCCCAGGACACGGAAGTGGCAACCAGAATCAGTCTGGACAAAATCAAAAACCTGCCATTCCTCACAAGGCCTATCATTTTGACCAGAACTACAACCCCCAGGTCAGATAATTTTTAATTATATTGCTGTGTCTGTATAAATAAATATGGTGATGCAATAATATAAATATACTGTTAATTTCAAATAAAAAATGCAGCATTTTGGGGGTAAATTCTAGTCTCCTATAAAATCATTGTGTGGCAACGGTAATGCCGGAAACCTTTACATTGACTCACTGACTAACCTCTTATCAGGTAACCATCGATCGCAGGATTCCTCCCCCTTTCCCCAACACACCAGATTACGTAAACCACTCATCAAAGGCCATGGATTACTTGAGTCAGCCTGGAAAGACGCTACCCAAGGAGCTTGTGAGTCCTCGGTATCGTGCATATCCACCACTGGAAATGTTTTCATTCCCCCAAGCCCCAATCAACCAGGATGGCCCATCCAGCCAGCAGCAGCAAACTATCTCATCTCAGCGCTCCAGGCCAGGGTTTCTAAGGAGAGCTGATTCTTTGGTTAGCTCCACTGAGCTTGCCTTGTTTCGCAGAGTTCATGAGGCCCAACAGGAGGCGCTACAGGAAGCTCAGTACAAGCAGCAGGTAGGTGTGAGTACCAAAAAAAACATATCTTTGAAAACTATTGTATACGTCATGAATGTTTTTATTTGAGTCCAGAAAGAAACACATCTTGCTATAAAAATATGAATGCAATTAAACTTTTTGTGATTTATTTGCAGACAAAAAATTAAGTAGAAAGAAAATAATTGTTTATGTTATTGAAGGATTTTTTATTTGTTTGCTACTTGGCTGATTACAAATTCCTTCTAATATATTGTTATAATATTCTAATTATTGTAGTTATTTCCTTTTATGTTAATATCATTCATATATATATATATATATATATACACATATCTATATATATATATATATATATATATATATAGATATATATATATATCTATATATATAGATATAGATATATATATATATAGATATACTGTACATTTACCTTTATGTATGTCTTTTATTAGAAGACAACCCATTTACATTTTAATAAACCTATTTTCAGTTGTCTGATTTCATTTGTCATTTTAAAGTAATTAATTGGCTTAATTCTTTGGTTAATAACCATCCTACCTATCCTGCTCTCAGACGGACCCCCCTCATTATAGTCGGGCTCTTGCCTACTCTTCCCCAATGGAACACTCTGCGCTCACCAACATGTCTGACAACCAAAATCAGATGATGCACAACAAGAGAAATGGTCGCTATGATGATGACTATACAACTTACCAGGAGCAGAAGAAGCCCATGATTGGTTATCCGACCAAAAGTCTTACTCAGCGTCGCCCCCTATCAGCTAGGAGCTACAGTACTGAAACCTATGGAGCATCTCAGGTAAGCTGCTGCTGTTTGCTTTACAACCCATGTGTTCAGATTTTTTGCTTTCAGCTGTATTTTAATCAACTTATATACTATTATGTATCATTAAGTATAATGATATATAATTTTCATTTTAGTTGTTCCAAATGGAAATGGTTAAGCATAGATGACATTTTCGCTTATCAGTGGCATTTTTTCTCCTTGATAATTGTGGGATTTCTACCTCTCTTTAAAGCATTATTGTAATAGAAATATATCCTGCATCCAACAGCACATGATTTAAAATGTTATGGAAACAAGGCAGCTGTATAAAGATCTACCAGGTACCTTCAAACCTTTAAAACCTTTTTCATTCCTTGTCTATTTTTTTAGATTCAAATGTATTTCCATAGTAAGTCAAAAAAAAAAACAAAGATAAAAGTATTTAGGATTTGTCTAGACTTGATTAAGACAATTGTAATAGCCAATGGCCTTGCAAAGACTGGCAAACTGACATGAACATGCTAATGTGCCAGCTTCAGAAATATTTACATTTTCCTAAACACATGCAGAATTTTAAAGTTATTGACTGTCAACTAATACAGCTGATCTTCTAATGTCCACAAATTTGTTTGTGAAATAGTTTTCAGCAACTCAGCCCCACCTATAAATATAAACAATTTAAATGGTTGGAGGGATTCATAAATAGATAGATGGACACAGCCACATACATAGATTTGGATTCATTGATTGAAAACAAAATAAATGGAACACATGTTAAACTGTGGAGTAATTTGGTTTAGCTTAGTATGCAGAGTATTATATCTATTTTGGTGTTAATGAGCTGTCTGTATGGGTAGCTAGCCTGCAATCAAGGGCTGAACAGGGATGGAGAAGTGTAGTAGCTGCCCTTCAGCCAGATGACTGGCTGTATGTAGCAACAGGTAGAGGAGAAGAAACGCTTTGCAACTCTATCGCATATAGTCAGAGAACACTAAGCTTTTAAACCGAATGGTATTCTGGGTTGGTTTCAAGTCAGATGTTCCTAAAATAGCCTCAGAGATGTGTCCAACAGCATACCTGATTAGATGGGCATCTAGAGTATTTCATTTGGTGTCTTTCAGCATGAGCAAGTGGGGCACAAGCTCTAAATACTATTTGGTACTTTTATGGCTATTGCCTTACTTTTACTAATATTAGAGTTATAAAGCTGATAAACACAGACAAGTGTAAAGAAAGACACAAGTGAACCAAGTAAGTTTGACTTGCAAGGGTGAGACAGTCCTCTGCCAGAACAGCGACTTCCTTCTCACAAAGGGAAAATCCTTGCACCAGCCTTTTATTTACAACTCACATTCCTACAAACAAAAAGCGGGAATTGGTTTAGCCAATTCTTACAGAGATTTCAACCTAAGTGTAGTCATTCCCATATATGGTATAAGCTTGTCATGTCCAGGGAGTGATCCACTCCAGACCGCATTCCTTAACCTTCCACAAACCCTTTTTCACACTAAAAAACAATCATAAGAATCATCTTAGCTAGAGGAGAACTTCAAACATAAATGTGGTTTAAACTAAACAATGATAACATATATACATTTTTCCAACAACTAACTTTTGGCAGAGACTCAAAATATCCGCTTTTAGTACACTGTTCATAACCTGTCGTTTTCATTTATTTTAAGATCCGCAATACTTTGTTTCACTCTAGTCTTTGTGCCTCTCTCACATTGTATTATTATATTTTGAAACAAATCAGGCCCGCCCTGTGTCCGCTCGCCCCACCATGGCTGCCCTGCTAGAGAAGATGCCACCCGACTACACCCTGGCAACCTGTCCTGAGAAACCATCAGAGGACACCATCAAAGTAAGACCTGCTGTGCCGCAAAAACCTGAGGACATCACTTCCAAGATGCCAGCCGACTGGAGGCAACAACTTCTCAGGCACATAGAGGCCAAACGATTGGACAGGGTATGTCTATGCAAAGCAGATACTGTTAAAAAAATATATGCTCATAGCACACACACACACGTACATATGAATACATCACTGAGAAGCCCTCCCTGTCTGTATCCGTGTAAGTCTGTGTTGTAAGGTTGACAAGATTTGTTTTCGGCTGCATATGTGTCCACTCCACACTGTCGCTGTGTCAGCCTGATCAACCTCACACTCACCGATGGATATGTGCTTTAATAAGTCACATTTCCTTACATTCAGTTCAGCAAAATCTTCATTATATTAAACAGTCTGATTCTGTGTCATTTTATCCTATTTTTTTCCAACAAGTGAAAGTCACTAAAATGATGGTAAAAGACAGATTTTATTTTAGGTTGTTGAAAAATCTCACTAACAAAATAAACTGCTGGTAATTGCTTACATTTCTTTTAATTGTTCTCACTTGTTTGAAAAAAGACAAAAGATCCTCTGAATCACAGCCATTGTCAAAGATGAGGATATTTTGAAGAGTTTACATGGTCTTGGCATATGTCTAAAACACAGATATTAGTAAAGAGGGAGCATTTAATAGGATATTCCCTTTCAATTTTTTTCTAATTAGTTGGTTGATGACTGTTGATAGTCCTATGTACTTTAGCTAAACCACAATTTGTAAGCTAACAGCACAAATCAGCAGCAAAGATGGAAACAATATCTGCCTCTAAGAAAATAAAATATTTACTTACAATTAAGCTCAAAATTATGTGGACAGACATTTCTCAAAAGAGAACCAAACAACGTCAAAGGCATATCAATTTTTATTAAAAAATTGCAGTTATATGTACATTTTATCAAAAAATTGCATGTCAGAAATTATTTATAGTCATCTCAGTAAGTCTTTATTGGCATGACAGCAGTCAAACCCTTCTTATAACTGCTGACCAGCTTTTTGCATGTTTCCACCGGCAATTTGTTGATTTATCTTTGGTGATGAGCTCGGATTCTTTGAGGTTGGAAGTTCTCCTTACCTCCACAGATTCTCTTTCAGAATGAAGTCAGGACTCTGCCTGGTCGACTCCAAAACATTAATATTACTTCCAGTCAGAAGCAGATGAACAAAACATGACGAAAAAAGAGAAACTTGTCAGATTAAGGCTTTTAAATAATCATTCGCTAAGAGATACATAGAAAGCCTTAAAGCATACGTGTGGATTTTTTAATGTAAGGTTCTCTGAAGTTATTATCAGTAATAATTTGCTTGTCTGTAGTAGAAAATGCCATATCACCTTGTTGGAAATTAA
The DNA here is from genome assembly GCA_036173005.1 of Crenichthys baileyi. Taxonomy (NCBI): domain Eukaryota; kingdom Metazoa; phylum Chordata; class Actinopteri; order Cyprinodontiformes; family Goodeidae; genus Crenichthys; species Crenichthys baileyi. Next base: position 20,550 of record JAHHUM010000159.1, on the reverse strand, counting down.
GTACATTCTTAGAGTGGTGAAAGATCACCGCTTGTCAGATGTATGCTTTATCAATCCATGTCATCAGCTGATTTAGCGGCTCAGCTAATCATGAGTCTGAATAATTTTCAAACCACGATGAGACGTGGAAATCTCTGAAAAATACATATGATCTTGAATGCTGCTGCACAACTGATGTGAAATACAATTGTTTGCTCTGTTCTAGCTAGATGACAATGGCAATTTGAAACTAATCTGGCGGACTGATACAGTCGATAAGGGGATTATTACTAATACTGATTTCACAGAATGTCATCTTAAACAGTCTGAACTAACCCTAAACATATTCCCTGAAACAATTTAAGTCTCTAGATGTTGTGCAATCTTCTGTTACTTTACCTGCAAACTTGCAAGATATAAATATTTGACAGTGACATTAAAGAAGTGCTATATGAGGTCCTGACAAGGCACAACCATTTCCACTTCAGAATCACCAATGTGTTCTGCAGTTTTCCATAAACTCTATAATGACGTGCATTGAAAGATGAAATTGAAATCAAAGCCACATCATTTTGCATTCAGAAAAGTTGCTCTATTGGAGATATTGTTGCCTATTGTATAAAATTAGGAATGATATATCAACAGCACTGATTGTTTATATCTCCTAACCTGCTGGTTATCCTCCTGACGTTATTAAGATTCTGTGAAAAAAGTCAACAGTTAATTACACACAGTCTGGATTCATGCAATACTTTTGTGTATAGATTCATCAGCCATCTACCTGAAAAATCCTGAGCTCAGTCAGCTTTTGTCTTTTGTTCAGCCCAATAACTAGAGAAGCATGCAATTTTTATATTTTCTAATCTCCTATAATATTAGGACTTCTATGTGGCCATAATTTTGCACTTCCTAAATAATCTTTAAAGTTAATTAGTGATTAAAAATCTCTAATCAAATATAACCCACAGTTACAATGCATCACCTCAAATATTCTGCTGCTAAATGCCACTTTTGCTCTAGTATTGATTAAAAATTATTTGCCACTACTGGATTTCTTTTTTGCTACATCCCAAGTCCACATTGACCTAATTTTGCATGTATGACACAGGACCTGGTGTGAAATTTGAGTGTAGGCTCAGGTTCATACCAGTAAATCCTGAAAGCTTGAAAATTACCGTAATCCTGTTTCCCTTTTTTTTTTGCTGTACACAAGTTTAATAAATGAGGCCATCGTAAAGACTTTTAGAGGGGTGTTAAGTGGAGACCTGAAGCAATCACCCCATTAACCCCCGACTCCACGGCTAGTTTTATAATCTTCAAAACTCAAACTCGAGTCAATTAATAATTTCATGTAACTCTTAGCCCAAACAAATGTGTTTTTTTTTTTTTTAATCCTCTGATATCTCAATAGACATTAAAATTTGATGTGGTAGGTAGGAGATCTAGGAAAGACAAAACCTTGAAAAAACAACCTGTGAAAGTAGACATCATAATTCAGTCATAATTCAGTCACAGAAACAATATATACAAAAAAAATGAAGTCTGGTTTTGAACTGATCCACTTCTTGTTGCTTGTATGACACAGTGTTTTGTGTGTATTGACCAATCACTAGCTAACATTTTTCTGTGCTTTCAGCAACTCTGCACTGTTGTTGATTTTTTATGAGTGTTACTGTTGTTTGTATATTTGTTTTTTGTGGAGCTGTGCTGGCTCGCTGTGTTGGCTCCACCCCCTCTTCCTTCCCCCCTCCCCCGCCATTCACCCATGTCGTGTGATGTTGTCTCCTCCAATCAGAGTGGTTTCCTAAAGCACAACACGCTCACGCTGGGCATGCTCTATCAGGGCGGGGGTCACGGCCAGGGGCGCAGCACCACTTTGAACTTTAACCTTTACAATAACACTAGGCATGAGCCCCCTGCTGGCCGCTGGCTGCCACTACCTCCTCCATCTGCCACCACCGTGAGTATCCCGATGAGAGCACTAAAACCCTGGTTACATTTATTGCATACATATGATAACCGAAAGCTAGAGGAAGCTGCAGCCTTTGGTCATTTTGGTCATTTTAGCCACATGAAGCGTTCTTTTCATGTGTTTTGGCATTTATGATATTGTTAAACTTACATTTGTTATCCAAGGATTTAAAACAGTTATAATACTTCACAGAATTACCATCTGACTATTAATATTTCTTAAACAGGGATTATATGAGTGTCCTATAATATGTCTAACAGGTGATGAAAAATCTTAGCACATCAACCAAGGAAGAAAAAACTATGGAGAATACAAATTAATCACACAAATACACATTAGCATTACATTGCTGCAAACCAGTTTAGGAGGTTGTCCCTTGTGGTCACCCAGTCCCTCTAACAAAATATACTTTGAGCAGTCTATCTGTGACAAAATGACCTAAGATTCAAGTTAACATAAGTTTTAAACACAGATCAACTCTCCATAACAAAGTACGTTCTGAAACATCTTCTTACCAAGAAATGATGGCTTCTGTGGACCTAGCATCTAAGTTGCAATGAAAGAATCAGAAATACCTAAAACGTTGCATGGAAGGACTTTGGTTAAAATCTTGTTTTTAGGCAATTTATGAAATAAATAGAATATTTGTTCCAATAGAGTAGTGATAAAAACTGTCAGTCTGATTTTAGTCAGATGTGCCAAGTCTTGCTTCCATGTTGACATATACCTGTGGTGGTAATGAACTGATTTTATGTAAAAATATCTTTTTACAGCCCTGTTTCTGTTGAAAGAGTATATCTCACCAATTGAAATTTAGGAAGATAACTGTAGTGAGTCCTTTCAATATTTATCTGTCTCTCTTTATCTCTCAGACACCTTCTCAGCAGGCTGCAATGCTCGATAATGACCAGGAGGGAGTCACAGGGAGCAACCAGTGGGCTCCCTACTCGCTTGGTCGAAGGGATGTTCCACCTGAGAACCTCATGAAAAAGGTAAGAGGTCAATAAATGAGTTAATCATTTAACATTTTCTTATCAGAGATGAAAAATGTAAAAGGTGATTTTGGAAAAGTTAAAGAAGTAACGCTTTTATTAATCCAACTGGCGAGTGACAACATAGGTGTGATCATGACTAAGTGAGAAGTCATTTCTCATGGTGTGTCTCTTCTTTCCACAGGGTGGACATTCACACAACCCCTCACATCAGTCACACAACACCATGATCGTCACTTCCACCTCTTCCTCCACAGCCACTGTGCCTCATCGTGTTGTTGGGCAGCAGGTTTATGATGGGATGATGAATAAGGGTGGGCAATACCAGCAAGGAATGTCACTGTCAGTGGTACCAGCAGGTGGCCCAGGGCAATACCAAGGCAATGTTTCACAAGGTAAACCACAAAATCGATCTATTTGTTGTGGTTTGATATGTTAATTGTTATGTTTATGCATGTAGGGCATGTGTCTAAAATCAAATGTTTGTACAGTATTAATATCTTTGAACTTTTTTGACATTCTGTCATGTTTATGAAGTATTTGTAATTTATTTAATACAAAGGATTAAATAACTTACAAAGTAATGTGAAAGCTTTGTGAAAGAAAAATGATACATGGTTTTCATATCCTAATTGTTTATTTCACTTCCAAGTAACAATTATAGATTACTTTATGTTCTTCTGTCAGATGAAATAATGCTAAAATACAAAGGAGTCTGTCATTGTTACGTTACTGTACAAAATGAGACTTTCATAGGTTTTAAGACCATTAAAAGGCAGTGTAAAGCATAGGAAATTTGGGTAAGAAGTGAAACTTGTTTTTGTTTTCCTCAGCCCTTCCATCCCCTGGCCAGGCTTATCCGAGTGGCGGCCTGCCCATGGTGCTGTCATCATCTGGAAACCAGTCTCAGTACAACCCCCACACCTCCCATCAGCCTGCTACCAATCCGCAGTATCATGTCAGTCAAGGCATGGTCCACAGCAACCAGGCTGTTATGGCTACCCATACCAACCCGAGGCCTCAGAGTGCTCGATGTCTGCTGCAGACTAAAGGCCAGAAAAGCACGGATGGTTACCAGGAACAGGTATGTCTACCTTTCCAGCTACCTTCTTCAAGCAGCCATGTCAGATGCTTATAAATGGACCATGCTTGTGGCAGGTGTTTTTGAAAGGATTAAAGTCAATCTGTGCTGCCAGTTGCTAACTACACTGGCAACGCCACAATTATTTAATGTACACCATATTCTTTAATTGGAACACAGGATGGTTTCAAATGACATTCTGATCTTGGCAAATAGATTATGATAGCTTTTATCAAAGTCATTGCAATAAACAAGCAACTAATGTCGACAAAATGTGGAGATAATTAGGACATCCAAGTGTGATTTAGCCATCACAGAGCCAGTCTGTGCTGAAACCAATCCAGAAAAAGCCACAGAGGTGTCATTCATAATCGGAAACATTTCACAGATGGAGATCACTGTTCTAGTTTAGAAAGGAACATGAAGTCATTTGCACCAGTCTGTACAGCGATCTGCCTCTGGGGTTTTTGGTTTCCCTTTCCTAGCACCAGATAGCTTCCATTATGCCAAATAGCAAAACACTGACAGTGTTATTTGTGGCTAAGTTGTGCCTGCCAAAGGGACGATGGCTTCCAAATAGCTGCCAAAATGTGTTGCACGTCTTTCTTCCACATGTTTATTTACTCTGTGCTTGGGAAGCAGTTTTCACAATCTATGTATTTCATTTTCAGCTCTCTTCCCCTCTGTTTGTTTTCCTCTCTCCTCTTCCTGCATAGTTGTGTGTGAGAATAGAGAAGAACCCTGGTCTTGGCTTCAGTATCTCTGGTGGCATCAGTGGCCAGGGGAACCCCTTCAAACCCTCCGACATGGTACGACCTGACCCAGCATGTCAGCCAATCACAGCCTCCTCAGCGTTACCTCAGAGTTGCCATGGAAACTGCAGCTCGTTACCGCAGTGTTTCTTCTGTCTGTGTGTGAGGCAGATGCTGACTTAGTTAGTTTAGAGTTCATGTATGTAATTGGTGGAAAAAAAAGGCATGAAATAAGTAATTTGACTTACATTTATTGAAAATTATAACTCAGATTAAAAAGGTAATTAAAAAAACTTTTAAAATTAATATTTGAGAAAGGCGTACTATCTTTTCAGCAATCATAAGTCTGTGATTCGTTATCTATTTAAATTGAATTCACAACAGTTTGACCTTTTTTGTAACATCACCAGACTTGCTTAAATCTTACAAGATATGCCAAACTCTTTCATCATTTTGACTTGTAAATTTGACTGAGCCTGTCAGCGTCTTCACCAGGAGCCTGTTGGGGTTGTAGATCCCCCAGGCCTGCTCTACAAGGCAATCTGTCCCAGAAACACGCGCTTTGGTTAGTCTCAAGGAACGAGAGGCTGCACACAAAAAGCTCCAGTTGCTATTTTTAGTTGTCTGCTTAGTTCTGGGACACTGTGGGGGATTTTAGATGTTCAACGCTTTGATTCAGGAATGGAAGGTATGAAATTTCATTCTGAGCAAATGACAAACTGCCAGGACAGCCCATCTATCAAAACACAGATTAAAAGACTAAAAGTGCTTTAAACATTCAACTTCCATATAGTCCACGGTTCAAATGGCGAAGCTTTACTGTGAATGTTGAAAGAAAACTGCCACTTCGCTGTTTAACTTTTAAGATGAAAACTGGTCAAATAGTTGCTGACTCAAGCAGTTATTTTAAAGTGCCTAATATACTTGTATTCATAAGGCTTACCGCAAGCTGCAGTTTGCCCATTATTATGCTGTGATAAAGAGGTAGCAGATGCAGACTCTGCAGATGAACTTTCTTAAAGGGGCAGGATTCTGTGAAACCTTAATCAAGTCAAGACACAAAGCCTGAACTATGATAAAGATAATGTATACAGTGATGTTTTTAGTGTTTGGAAAATCCTAACCTCATACTTACCAAAATCTTCAGAACTTGTTTTACAGTTTTTTTATGAAAAAGTGCATGATCATGAAGTAAATCGGGAGGAAAATAATTCATGGTTTTTTCTCACTAATAAAAATCTGAGAAGTGTTGCATGCATGTTTTTAGTCCCCCTAATCAATATTGAGTTCACCCAATTGCTCTAAAGTCACATAATTAATAAGAAGAGTACGTGTGTATTTTAATCTCTGTGTAAATCCAGCTGTTCTTTGAAGGCCTTAGAGTTTTGTTAAGAACATCGGCTAACAAACATCATTATAAAGACCAAGGAACACAGCGGAGAGGTCATGAATAAGGATGTGGAGACGTTTAAAGCAGTATTAGGTTACAAAACAAAATCCCAAGCTTTGAGCATCTCTTGAGCACTATGTCATCTAAGATCTGAAAATGGAGAGAATGACATGGCTTTCCACCTAAAATTACAGGCTTCACAATTACAACATTGATCAGAGCAGCAGCCAATGTGCCTACGTAGTTCTGGAGGACATACAAGAATCCACAGCTCTGCTGGGAGAATCTGTGTACAGTACAACTATTTTTGCATTCTGCAAAACTGACTTTATGGAAGAGTGGCATCAAGTAAACCATTGTTGACAGTAGGGCATAAGAAGCCCCATATAGTAGTAACCCACAAGCCATATAGGGGATACAGCAAAGTCGGTCAGATGAGACCAAAATGGAACTTTTTGGCTGCAAAGTACGTCATTAAGGTGGGAATTATTGTTTTTAGATAGGATTATTAGTTATTATTATTTGTTTATTATTATTTGTTTTTTTTAAAGGCTGTTGAGGTGTTTGAATGATCATTGGTCCTTACCTACAGCCACATCTCTATTTACCTGAACATGTTTAAGCTATTTTGCACAAAAGCATAGGCAAAAAAAGAATTCTCTAAATGTGCTGCAATGGTAGATATATACCCCAAAAAGCTGCTAATCTGTGGTTGCAGCAAAATGTATTTTTAAAAAGTATTGACTCAGAGTGATTTGAATTAAAATCTCTGACACACTTTTCAGATTTTATTTATTTTTTGGTGGAATATTTAGAATACCGTGCATCCTTTTCCTTCTACTTCATATTGCTCCACAATCACAAAAAATCTCAATAAAACCCAGAAAATGAATACTTTTGCAAGGCGTGTTACATAACTGTTCATCTTAGTGTGGAGACATCTTTTAGATGAAGTACACTGGAATGTTATAAAGGGTGATAAAGGACTTTCCAAATGGGAAATCCCATGATTCCAGTACAATATTTGTTGTTCTTTAAGAGTCAGAGTTTAATGTCAACAATCATTATGCTATTTTTCACTAAGGTCTAACTTCTTGTCCATTCATCAACACACAACAGAAATCTAAACCTGATGTTGTAAACATTGCATCTCATCTGAATCACTACTAGGTTTAACACTACAACTAAAGTGAGTATAAGTTTAAATATTTAAAAAAGAATTCACACAATTGTACAAATCACATCAATACAATCCGATCGATTACGAAAACTAGAAGTACAATGTGACGGTTCCATTGTGTAGTAGCTCCCTCTAGTGTTCAACTTGTTATTTGCATTAGATTGATGGATATTATCTTGACATTTAGGGCATATACACTGCTTAAAAAATAAAGGGAACGCTTAAACAACACAATATAACTCCAAGTAAATCAAACTTCTGTGAAATCAAACTGTCCACTTAGGAAGCAACACTGATTGACAATCAATTTCACATGCTGTTGTGCAAATGGAATAGACAACAGGGGGAAATATTTGGCAATTAACAAGACACACTCAATAAAGGAGTGGTTCTGCAGGTGGGGACCACGGACCACTTCTCAGTACCTATGCTTTCTGGCTGATGTTTTGGTCACTTGAATGTTTCTGGTGCTTTCACACTCGTGGTAGCATGAGACGGACTCTACAACCCACACAAGTGGCTCAGGTAGTGCAGCTCATCCAGGATGGCACATCAGTGCAAGCTGTGGCAAGAAGGTTTGCTGTGTCTGTCAGCGTAGTGTCCAGAGACTGGAGGCGCTACCAGGAGACAGGCTAGTACACCAGGAGACGTGGAGGAGGCCGTAGGAGGGCAACAACCCAGCAGCAGGACCGCTACCTCCGCCTTTGTGCAAGGATGAACAGGAGGAGCATTGCCAGAGCCCTGCAAAATGACCTCCAGCAGGCCACAAATGTGCATGTGTCTGCACAAACGGTTAGAAACCGACTCCATGAGGATGGTATGAGGGCCCGACGTCCACAAATGGGGGTTGTGCTAACAGCCCAACACTGTGCAGGACGCTTGGCATTTGCCAGAGAACACCAGGATTGGCAAATTTGCCACTGGCGCTCTGTGCTCTTCACAGATGAAAGCAGGTTCACATGCACAGGCGTTGTAGGGAGGTCATACAGGCACATGGAGGCCACACACAATAGTGAGCCTCATTTTGACTTGTTTTAAAGACATTACATCAAAGTTGGATCAGCCTGTAGTGTGTTTTTCCTTTGTTTTTGAGCAGTGTAGGAACACAAAGGTGCTTCAACACTTTAATGTAACAGTTTCAATAAAAAAACTGCCTAGTAATAAATAGTAACACTCTGTAAAAATACAAACTTTAAACTTACTATAAATATATAAATAAAATCTAGCACTTAAATAACTTTAAGTCCTAGAACCATATTCCGGTTTAGACTTACTGAAGGGTTCATCAGTGGCACTCTACAGAAGTAATTATCCAGTGTCTGAAAAGAAGGAACAATAATCCTCTAAGATTGACTTAGAACCACTGGGTCAGTTTCACTTTGGCTAATTAGAGCTCAGTGAGAAAAAATTTTGTTCCTTTTATTGACTGGATGGAGATTGGGGGATTTGACGTATTAGCTTCCCAGCAAATGTATTTCCCCCAAATATAATTGTAGATCTTGTATAGAGCCCTCCACAGGTATTGGTACTCCTGGTAAAAGTAAAAGCATGAAAAATTCCTCTAGTATTGCCGTAGTATAATCTCACACTGAAACAGTTAGAAAAATCCCAACATTTAATGGGGGTTAGGATTTCTTTGCCTTTAGAAATACACAGTGCCACATTTTGTAGCTACTTAAATATTAAAATTCTTAAGTAAAAGTTGTGTCTATGAACTTAATTCGTCATACATTTCTTCTTGTTTTTTTGAGCTAAAAAGATGATGTGCACCAGAGGCACATTCCTCGCCAATGAGGATGTGAAAGTTAAATGAACATCCTATTTGGCAGATGTTTGATCATTATAAATCAACATTCTGTAAAGGAAAGTAGCTATTTAGCTGCCCTCATCTACAGGAAGAGCAATAACTCAATAGTTTAAAATAACTGAAACTGTGACAAACAAGGCTGGCCAAAGTTTATCAAAATGTCCTACCATCTCAAACATAAGCGTGTTTGGATTGCATAACTTTAGTGGGACTTTAACTGGAACCATGAGCTTTGTTCAGATGAGACTAAGATTGGGCTTTTTTGCTGACAGAACCCTGGGCAATCTAGAGAGATGGTGCAAAAAAGAGTGGTCAAACATCCTTCTCTCTAACCCTACTAAATGTCATACAAGAAGTCTAAATGCTGTCCTATTAAGAAAAGTAGGTTGTATCTTTTTTTAACAGCAGGGGTGGCATCAGTAATTTTGCAAAAAACAAAAAAAGTGAATGTATATATTTTTTCTATACTGAATAAATTACCTCCAATTAAAAGGCTGGGTTTTTCTAAACTTTTCAGTGTAGGATGATGCTTCTGTAATGAAAGATGAATGTTGTTCAAAGCTTTTGATCCTCTCTTACCATAAGTACCCTTACCTGTGGGGGTGTTGTATTTTGGAAAATCTTTTTCTTTTCTTATTTTTGTTAGATATATAATTGTTGCACACTAAGCCGCTTCTGTCTGCAGAGACAACCGCTGAGCTGCTAAAACCTCAACACTCTGTGGAAAATGTTTCTTCATTTTTCTGATAAAGTACATTTTAAAGATAACCTGTTTTGCAGTTTGTTTCAGGATTTTACTGTGCAAAATATGTAACTCTTGTTACTAATATCACATTATCCCAGCTCATAAAGTATTCACTTATAATATACAGAGAGCTTTATTCAATCAAAGAGTATTTGACTCCAAACAAATATCAATGTCATAGCATTGTCTTTTCAAGAGTCTGCATGGCAAATTAACTCAGTTTGTTGTGAGATTATGTTACTGTACCTATGAGGCTCACTGTATGATTGTCAGTGTCGCCACATGTTACAACTCAACACCTATTTGTGTCTTTTACTACGTTTACTCATTCACTGCAGTTTGCTGGATGCTGCTGCACCATCACTACTGCATCATTTTGTTCTTGGTACTCTCGTGTCACTCCTTAATGGCACATTTATCTGTGTAGCTCACTAATCTGTGTTCAACATGTAAGCAGCCTGTTGAACCATGTGGAGTCTTTGCAGCTGCATTGTCTGACACCTCTGTGTTCCAAAACATCTTTCAGCTCTCGGTGAAAAGATGTTGGTGTTTTTACAATCTCTGCCTTGGGTAACTGAGAAAAACATTGGGGGATGATTGCTGATATCTACTTATTTCAAAAGTATCCTACACCTATTTTTCTTCCCATATTCTTTAAGTATCTGCTCTTTGTTTATTTGACTACATTCTTACCTCAAGAGAAAATCCCATAACTTTGAAAATGCAAAAATAGTTTCTAAAAGAGAAAAAGTACCAGCACCATTTTATTATAAACAATCATCAGCAGTACTTTTGCATTATTTTCATTTCTTTTCCAATTTATAACTGGCTGTTTGTTATGTTTTGGGAGACATCTTATTTGTTTCAATATTCTTTTTGTGTATGGGGTTGGGTTGGATATTGAGATGAGCATGAGAAAGGCAAAGATTCTAAACCATCGTGTCCCTGTGTTGTCCTAACGGTGTATCATTTTGACTTATAGGGTATCTTTGTTACTAGGGTACAGCATGATGGGCCCGCCACCTCCGCACTGAAGCCTGGAGACAAGATACTGCAGGTAACATCCTCCCACTCGCCATCAAACAGACTACAGTCAGCAGCATCCAACCTTTCCGAATAATGAGGCAGGGTATTCAGCAGGACATAACATAGTGTTTTCTATTGTTTCATTCAAATATAGAATGAAATCTGATTATATACTGCTCAAAAAATTTTAAGGAACACTTTTTAATCAGATTAGATGAAGTCTTCTGGAATATTGATCTGGTCAATTAAGTAGTAGAGGCGGTATTTCATCAGTGTCAGCTGTTTTGGTGCACTAAAGGGGCAACAATGAGATGACCCAAAAAACAGGAATGGTTTTGCAGGTGGAGGCCACAGACATTTCTTTCCTCCTCTGTTTTTTTACTGTTTTTCAGTAGTACTAGACCCTACCTAAATACCTAGATAGCTAGATCCTACAGAGGTTTCACATACAGTCCATCTCCACCAGGATGGCCCAGCAATATGTTCCACTGCCTGAAGGTCTGCTTTGTCTCCCAGCACAGCTTTAGGAGAGCTGAACAGGGTCGTCAGAGGTCCTTAACCCACTGGCATCTTCTCCTTTGTGTAAGGAGGGACAGGATGAGTACTGCCAGAGGCCTAGAAAGTGACCTTTAGTGTGCCACTAGCATAAATGCCTCTGACCAAACCATTAGAAACATACTTCATGGGTGCTGCATGGCTCAGTTGGTAGAGCAGACATACCATGTGCAAAGACTATAGTCCTCGACGCAGTTGTCCTATTTTCTTAATTACCGGTCTCGGGCAATTTGCTCCCTCCACCCTCTTTTCTGTAAAACTACTATTTAAAAAAGGCTACTAGTGTCAAAAAAATCTAGGGCCCGAAATCTTCTAGTAGGCCTCATGCTCACTGCCTGATACCATGGAGCTCGACTGGCATTTGCTAGAGAACTTTTGAAATGGCAGGTTCAGCATTGGCACCCTTTTCTTTTTACAGAGGAGAGCAGTTAACTCTGAGCTCCTGGGACAGATCAAAGCATCTGTAAAAGCTGTGGAGAATTTTATGCTGCCTGCAGTGTTGTTCAGCATGATCAGTTTGGTGGTGGGTCAGTGTTGGTCTGGGAAGGCATATCCATGGAGGGACGCACAGACCTGCGCAGGATAAACGATTTGTTCCTGACTGCTATTAGGTATTGGGATGGAAACTTTAGATATTGGGATGGAAACTGTTAGAACCTTTGTTGGTGCAGTGGATCACAAGTTCTTCCTGGTGCATGATAATGCCTGGCCTCAGGGGGCAAGAGTATGCAGGCAGTTCGTTGAGGACAAAGGAATTTATATCACTGATATCACTGACTGGTCTCCATGCTCCCCTGACCTAAATCCAATAGAATATCTGTGGGACATCATGTTTAGGTCCATCCAACGCCACCAGGTTGCACCTCGGACTCTCGAGGAGCTCAGTGATGCCCTTGTCAGGATCTGGGAGGAGATATGCCAGGATATCACTCTACATCTCATAAGAAGCATGCACCGACATTGTCAGGCATGCATACAGTGCGGAGAACAAGTATTTGATACACTACAGATTTTGCAGGTTTTCCCATTTGCAAAGCATGTAGAAGTCTTTACTTTTTACTCTTCAACTGTGAGTGACGGAATCTAAAATTTGTGTGATTGCGTGATTTTTAAGTCATTGATTTGCATTTTATTGCATGAAATAAGTATTTGATAAATCACAAAAACATAACTTAATATTTGGTGCAGAAACCTTTGTTTGCAATTACAGATATCAGACGTTTCCTGTAGCTCTTGACAAGGTTTGCTCACAGTGCAGCAGGGATTTAGGACCACTCCTCCATACAGAACTTCTCCAGATCCTTCAGGTTACAGGGCTGTCACTAGGCGATACAGCCTTTAGCTCCCTCCAAAGATTTTCGATTGGGTTCAGGTCTGGAGACTGGCTAGGCCACTCCAAGACCTTGAGATGCTTCTTACGGAGCCACTCCTTAGTTGCCCTGGCTGTGTGCTTCAGGTCATTGTCATGCTGGAAGACCCAGCCACGACCCATCTTCAATGCTCTAACTGAGGGAAGGAGGTTGTTGGCTAAGATCTCCCGATACATGGCCCCATTGATTCTCCCCTCAATATGGTGCAGTCGTTCTGTCCACTTTGCAGAAAACCATCCATAAAAAAATTATGTTTCCACCTCCATGCTTCACAGTAGGGATGGTGTTATTGGGGTTGTAATCATCCTTCTTCCTCCAAACACTGCGAGTGGAGTTTAGACCAAAAAGCTCTATTTTTGTCTCATCAGACCATGTGACCTTCTCCCATTCTTCCTCTCGATCATCCAGATGGTCATTGGCAAACTTCAGACGGGCCTGGACATGCACTGGCTTGAGCAGGGGGACCTTGTGTGCGCTGCAGGATTGAAATCCATGATGGCGTAGTGTGTTGCTATTGGTCCTCTTTGAGACTGTGGTCCCAGCTCTCTTCAGGTCATTAACCAGGTTCTGCCGTGTAGTTCTGGGCTGATCACTCAATTCCTCATGATCATTGGTGCCCCACAAGGTGAAATCTTGCATGAAGCCCCAGACTGAGGGAGATTGACCATCATCTTCCATTTTCTTATAATTGAGCCAACAATTGTTTTCTCACCAAACTGCTTGGCTATTTACCTGTAGTCCATCCCAGCCTTGTGCAGGTCTACTATTTTATCCCCGATATCCTTACACAGCTCTCTGGTCTTGGCCATTGTGGAGAGGTTGGAGTTTGTGGACAGGTGTCTTTTATACAGGTAACGAGTTCAAACAGGTGCAGTTAATACAGGTAATGAGTGGAGAACAGGAGGGCTTCTTGAAGAAGAACTAACAGGCCTATGAGAGCTGGGATTCTAACTGGTTGTTAGGTAATAGACCAAGACAAAGTAGTAAACACTTGAAAAGTGGAAAAAAATATAGTTTTTCTAATATTGATCAAATTCTTATGTTATGCAGTAAAATGTTAAATAATTACTTAATGTGATTTTCTGGATTTTTTTTTTAGATTCCGTTACTCACATTTGAAGAGTACCTATGATAAAAATTAAAGACTTCTACATGCTTTGCAAGTGGGAAAACCTGCAAAATCAGCAGTGTATCAAATACTTGTTCTCCCCACGGGCCATACAAACTACTGACAACCTTTTTGAGTTGCTGCAATGACATTTTAACAAATTGGAATACCCTGAAGCATCGTTTTTTATAATAATAATTTTCATTTTTATCAAATGATGTGGTATCCTTTTGTTCCTAACACATTACCCATCCCATGTCAGTATGGATATGCAGCATGATTTTTTTCCAACTGAGATCTGATCTTTTAAAAGCGTTCCTTTAGCTTTTTGAGGAGTGTAGTAGCAATCTAACTACAGTAAATACACCAATTTTTTGCAAAGATGACCTCAGTTAACTTTTATGTTGCTGTTAACATTCAGTGTAAAAGACTCACACATCATACTGCTTTATATTCTGCCTCTGTATCACTACCATACAGATATCTGGCATGAGCTTCCTTCCCCTGACTGTTTTATTTTTGTTTTCATCATTAGACAAGTTTTAAAAGCCTTAATAAAGTGTTGAACACTAAAGCCTTAAAGTTAAGGCTAAAACTTGTTTTAGTTTCTACAATTGCAAATAGTTTCATAATTTCTACTCGAGATATGGCTTAAAAGTCAGTAATAAAATCAGTTAGTTGCTATAAAAACACATTTTTTTTATTTGAGTCTTTTAAAAACAACAGTTTTTTTTGTTAAACACATAAAAATATGCTTTTGTTTTTCCATGTGATGTTGTTTACATCATTATATTAACAGTGAGAGAGCACAACTGAAAAAAACAATGCTTTTTACATATTTTACAAGATAAATACTGGACACTATTTAAATTAATTCTCCTAACTAGGGATGTTTCGCTAAACTTTGTTTGTCCCAAATACCAGTAAGTCATTTAAGATTAGCTAGTTGGGTATCTGATACCAAATTATAATTATTAGAATATACGTTTGATTACATTTTTTTTCTTAAATAAAGGAATTTGTAATGTGAAGCCTTTCTTTGGTAGCAGCAGAAGGTATTTATTCAGTCCTGTTTGAAGTTTTTATGTTAGTACTGTGAGGCGAATATCAATTTAAAGGATAAATATATTGTGAAA
This sequence comes from Crenichthys baileyi, assembly GCA_036173005.1. Taxonomy (NCBI): domain Eukaryota; kingdom Metazoa; phylum Chordata; class Actinopteri; order Cyprinodontiformes; family Goodeidae; genus Crenichthys; species Crenichthys baileyi. The sequence continues at coordinate 5,457 of JAHHUM010000159.1, read as the reverse complement.
AGTGGCAAACAGTTATTTTATTGTTTTTAGTTTTTTCCAAAACTGAAAATGTCAGATTTTTATGTCTGACTGAATCTAAACTCCACATTTTGCTCTAAGCAGCACCTTCCTTATTGAGAGAGCTCCTAGAGTTATAAAATATAAATCAGAAACTCCACATTTTATGCAAGTTTAAATAGACTTTAATGTAATGTTAAGTGTCCTAACTTGTAGGAGTTCTCCAGAAAAAAACAAATCCGCTACTGATCTTCATATTATTAACCATTTATTTAACCAAAATGCATCAGCACCATGGCATTTGGCTATATAACTTTGAGCTTTTTGGATAAACATAACAGTGTATGGTATTCATATTTTCTGATGTAAATGTAACACTGAACAAGCATAATTGCAGTTATATAATGGTGTAAATATAGAATAAAACCTGCTAAAAGTATAACAAGCGGATGCTTTCTGGTCAGGCTGTCAGCTTAAGTAGCCAGTCAGCAGCAGGCTGCTTAACAGACTTGCACCTTGACGCTGCCGGCTTTAGTTTTAACAAAAGAGTTATCTTAAACCATCCAGTGATAGATGCTGCTTCCTTAGTTTCCACTCCATGACTGCCTTCTTTTAGCCAGCTGAACGGCAGTGCGCAGCAACAGGTGGAAGAGGGGGACCACTGCCCTTCTCTACTGTTTAAACACCTGGAGAAGATTTTGTTTGCTTTGGCACATTCCCTGGTGTCTTATTAAACTTAAAGGTTTTTAAAAACAGAACTTTTAAAACCTTCATATAACTTGGTACCTGGCATATGTCTAGTGGCAGTATAGGTAAACAAAGCTAAATTATCTTCTATCCTAATACTTTAATATCTGAATATTTTCTCAGGAACACCTAAGTAGCTAGGTGTAAAAACTTTAATTCTTGGCAGTTTGTGAATATTCATTATGGAGAGTCGAACCTAACAGAACAGGCCTGTGTGGGGAATCCAGAAAAGATGTCAGACCTTTAAAGTGTAAGATTTATCTCCGCTCATTTATAATCTCTTTTATTTTTTCCCCTCCTCTCTGTTGTCTATCATCTTCACTTCCAAAAGATGTACAGTTTAGCTGGATGAACTCATCTGAAAACCCTTTTTTGTCTTTACCCCTTCTCTTTCTACAGCATGACTGTGTAGCTCCTCCTCTTCTCTCTCTTTTCCCCCAACAGTGATGTGTTACTGAGATAATGATGGCAGTGACCCTCCATCCTTCCACAAACACTCACACATTAAAATGTGTATGGGAAATCTGCAGAACACATACCTCTTTACACACATGCGCACACACACATGCTGTTGACTGTGCTGCGTGTTTGCATTGCAGGCTAATGGACATAGTTTTTTACACATGGAGCACGAGACAGCCGTCTCTCTGCTGAAGAGTTTCCCTCGGACAGTGGACTTGGTGGTTCTGAGAGACAGCAGCTTGCGATAGAAATAGTTTTATAATAAACAAATCCACTTGCCATCTCTACTCATCTCCATTCAACTCTACCCCACCTGCCTTCTGCTGGAGGCTTGTGAAGCTGACATATGAGCTGTCTTTTTTTCATTTTGTAACCTTTTTAAAGGAACACACAGACATCAATTTGCCTATTGCTGGACCAAAGGCAATTACTAGTGCCAAATGTACCATGGGAAACATATCTTCTCTTCTGTCTACCAGAGGTCAGGGACCTGATCGATGGATGGACAGACCATGAGAGGATGCAACATTTTTGAGTTCCTTCAGGGCTGCTGCAGTTTGGATATTGTAGTTGGTTTGTAAATGAGCCAGTTATCCCATCAGCCAATCAAATTTTACTTTTTTTGCTAAGCCAGTTTGGAGGTATTTTTTGCTTTTCTTTACTTTCTTTTTTTCGTGCTATCGATACCTATCAGTTAAATGAATGTGTAGCATCTTGTTTATTGCCTTGTTGTCCATTGTTATGTTTATTATATTCTTCTCTTTTACCCCTCTCTCATCATTCATTTTGTATTTGACTTACTGTTTTTTACTTTTTTTCTGTTATTTTCGCCTCCAATGTACAGATAACTTTCTGCCTTTTTGTACATATATAAAGATTTGGCTTTCCTGAGCTGCACTCTCAGTTTGGCCCAGACAGAAAGCTCTAAAGGTTTATGATTAATATAACTGTTGATAAACTATATTCTGATTTTTTTCCCCTGCAGTTGTACAGGAATCATTTCTCTGAATAGATGATTTTTTTTTTCTAAACCACACCACTATTTTAACTGTAAAGAAAACTTTTTTCATAAGACATCATTGCTGATCGATTTTATGTTTGAAAATTTCCGCTTGCACAGCTGTGTTGAAAAGAGCTAAAGCAATATTTCTGAGGCTCAGCCCATTGAGCTTTTGCAGCCGAGCCAACCTTGTCCTCTAGTGCCATCTACTGTACAAGTCATGCTAATGTTTACACTCATACTGCCATTCACTTGAACTTAAAGGGAAACACAAAAAGACCCCTGTGCCACCACACTTCCACAGTACACTTGCACGCCCTGTGCACTGCTGCATTATGGCGCCCAATTTGTACATTAGCCTGATCAAAGAAAACAAATTCTAATTTCTTGACTTAACACCAGTGATAGTAAGTGTGCCATTGTTTGAAAGTCCTGTTTTCTTCCATTTCCAGACTCTTTTTTTTTTTTAGATGTTTGACTTGTACAAGAGCCAGCCTTTTTCCATTTGAATTAGACTCAAAAGTCTAGATAATTGTAGTTCATGATGCTTTGTGCTGATCCAATACAGATCCTCTACCACATAAATGTTTTGTTTACATGGGTTAAAAATATCAGATTTACTTTTTCGTGGTTTCGATCAGACCTGAAATCTGCTGTCAGTGCTCAGCTTTATTGCTCTGATAGGAAAGATTCACACTGATTTATGATCTGATCTATGTCGCAAAGGGTTTGTAGTTACAGTGCCTTGAAAAAAGTATTCCTACCCCTTAAACTTTTCCACATTCTGTTATGTTACAACCACAGACTTCACTGTATTTTAAAATGATTTTATGTGATAGACCATGGTGTTTTCAGCCCTGGTGCAAATCACTCTGTTGACTCACTGTTTTTTCTTTTTTGCAATTGTCCTTTGCACAAAAGCATAAGTCAAGACATATGAGATGGACAGTGCCTGTGAAGAGCGGTTTTATTATTTCCCATAGATTCTCAATTAGATTTTTCTCTAGACTCTGACTGGGCCAGCATGTTTTGATCAAAATGATTCCATGTAGCTCTGGGCGTACGTTTAGGGTTCTAGTCCTTTTGGAAGGTGAATCTTCATCCCAGTCGTTTGCAGCTTTAACAGGTTGTTTCCAGTGATTGTCCTGCATCTGTATTCAGTAGCCATCTTCCAAAAAACTCACCTGCTTCCCTTCTTAAGAAAAGCATCCCTAAAGCATGATGCCACCATCAGCATGTTTTACAGTGAGGATGGTGTATTCATGGAGATCTGTAGTCTTCTGAAACACATAGTTTTTACATGTAGGACAATTTTGGTCATATCCAAAGCAAGAGCACCTTCAATCTTATGTTGCTTGGTCCCTTACAAGCCTTGTGTCGAACAACAAATGAAACTTCTTATGGCTTTATTTAAATAATTCATTTTGGTTTTACAACTCTTTTATAAGGAATAGATTTATGGGGCATGGCAGTGGCGCAGTGGAAAAGTGCACCACCCTTGTACGGAGGCTACATCCCTCGATGCAGCCGTCACGGGTTACAGTCACGGCATGTTGACCTTTGCTGCATGTCTTCCCCTCTTTCTCAGATGTTCAAACTTGGGTTGTTGTTTCATAACCTAACCCCAGTTTAACCTTCTCCAAAACTCAATCCCTATCTGTCCGTTGGTGTGTTAATAAAACTGTTATCTAATGTTCTCTAACAAATCTTTCCGGCCTTTATACAACCAATTTATTCTGAGATTATGCGCAGGTGGACGCCACTTAGTAATTAGGCGACTTATGGCCTTTATTGGTTGGACTCGATTTTGTTTAGAGTTATCAGACTAAAGAAGGCTTTTTAGATTTTAAGATTTTATTTGTAAATGAAAGGAAATGTGAAAACATTGTATCATTTCTCTTTATTTCATATGAATTACTTTGTGTGAATTCATCACATAAAATCCCAATAATATACTTTAAAGCTTCTGTTTGTAACACTGGAAAGATGTGAAAAAGGGGTGTGGATATTTGCGATGCACAGTACACTTCAACTTACACTAGAACATTTGTAACCTGAAGTGTAAATTTTCAGTTAAGAGAAAAAACACCTTATAAGTCTCTGTTTTGGAGACTTTTGAGCGGGAAGTTTCTGGCCAAAGATTTGATGGTCACATTGAAAGAGCTGTACTAATATGACAAAAGTAACAATGGATATAAGTTTATTTTATGTTTAATGCCTCATGGCAACACTTTGTCAGCTGACAGCATCTTTTAATTTACTGCTATTTGTCATCCTGTGCCCATTATGTGTCAGTCCTCCTAACGAGCTTCACACTTTCATAAGGACACTAAACGGCACAGTTTGAATATTGCGGTACTGAGAGATTGAACCCTATTTAGAGTTCAAAATATCAAAAGTTATTATGATGTGAACAGAGACAAATGTTTGATAATATAATTATTTTTTACTCTATGTTTCAGGTAATTCTTTCTAAATATATTGATATACCTTAGCTTTGCTCAAAAATTGTGATATTTTGTAAAGACACTTGTATCAAAGATATGGATAGAAGTACACACAGTGTGACCTGAAGACCTACACATGTACTATCCAACACTTGTATAAAAATGTATTTCTACTGTAATTGTGAATTTGTGTTATAAAATGCATATTATATATATGTGTATATGAATATAAAAGCACCCATTTTTTATGTGTTTAGATGATATAAGAGATGAACAAATGAGGACAGTTTCACTGTATATAAACTGTGAATGAAATATAATTTAAAATTACTCATATTGATTGTGAATGTACTCATGCTTTCTGCAGTACTTAACACGTACCCAACTTGAATGCTGCTTCTTCTGTAGTGTGACAAAATGTACTTCGACCTCCAAGGAGAGAAACACTGTCAAGTTATAAGTTGGACAAATTTTAGTGACGATCTTACAGAACTATTTATTTCTTTATTTATTTGCACATGCAAGTTGAAATCCTTCCAGTTTTAAGTTTGAGTATCAATGCAGAGAAATGCATATATATATAATATATATCATGTGTTTAGAATGCATTTTGCAGACACTACCTGTACATACTATTTAAGATACAGTTTTTACAAAAAATTATTCTATGTATAAAACAGAAAAAAATGCTGTGCAGCGATTATACTGGAGCCATTTTGGGCTTCTGGGCGTACCATTTTTTCAATATATAAGAAGTGTTTTGAATAATGTACTAAAGTCTCTATTGTACAAATAATAAAAATG